>JAOEGS010013150.1:21825-49332 GCA_025447755.1 Corythornis vintsioides | reverse complement strand
GTCCCTGCTCCCTGCAGGGGGCTGCACTAGATGCCCTTTGGAGCTCCCTTCCAGCCATAAACATTCTGTGATTCTCTTCTGTCTGACCATAGTTTATTTCACATGGAATTAAGTAATTTTTTTTCTTTGAAGTGTTTTCACCCCTGCCTGTGGGGTCTGAATAGCAGCCACACCCAGGTTATTGCAGGTTGCTGCTGCTTGGCAGAGCTTTGAGAAGCCAACAGTGGCACAGAGCTGATGCCAAACAGGAAAATGCAAGGTCAGAAAAATCCACAGCTCTGTCACATTATTCATCTGTATTTTTTGGGGATACATGAAAGGATCTTGCCCTCTGAGGTACTCTGGATGGACAGAAAATGGGCTTGTGGTATGTCTGTCTGTAGTATTCTTTGGAAGTAAATGATCTAAAAATCTGCCTGTTTTCTGCTTGTTTCCATCATCAGCTTCAGAAATGTGCATTTTTTTTCCATATGAGTAAAAAAGAAGAGGATTTTTACAGATTTCTATTTTTTATATTTATAAATAGTAAATATAAAAATATAACAGAATCAAAGTTTAATATTCTAAATATATACAATTGTACTGTGATGTGTCTTTGACTTCACATAGAAGGAAATATAGCCTGTATTATATATATTACATGCAGTTTATATATATATATATACACACACACATCCACAGAATGAAATTCTATCATAGCTGATGTGTTTGATTTCATCTAATAGCCTGGATGATTTTCACTAGGGACATCAGGAAGAAGAATGAATTTGAAATGCCATTTAAATCCCTTCCTATGACTTCTAAAAGAGCAGTTTTTTCCATCATGTCAGTAAATTCAGATTAACATAATGCTCTAATGCAGATGACACAAGTATACCTGATTAAATTCCTGTCTGGTAAGAGAGGGGACTGAAGCCTTTCATTTACAAGTGAAATCCATCCCTGATGTAAAGCTGAACTGTAGAAAGCTCTGTTTTGAGTCTTGCTTGGTGAAGAAGGCTGTTCAGGCAGAGCATGCTGAATATCTCTGCTTTATTCAGCTGTATTTGCTAGGGCAGTTTTTCACAATGTGCTTGACTGGACAGTGCCATAAAACACTTGACTACACTGCAATAAGAAAAATTATACTGTTTGATGACTTCTTGTCTGGCTTGCATGGGAGAAAGCTGCATAATTTGCTGCTGTCACAGAGATTTTCACAGAAGTTTTCACAGTATTTTATAGTTTCACTGTTTTCTGCAACTTTCTGAAGCCTAGAAAGAAGGAATTGTCTATTCTTGACTTAGCAGAGATCAAATCAGCCATTTGTTCTCACTTGAAAATGTAGTCTGTGTAGGTGGACAAAAAACTGAGGGATTACTGTTCAGAAATCCAGTTTATATTCCCTTAATTAATTATTCTGCAGAAATAATAAAAGATGCCTTTCCCCTCCATACCCATCTCCCAGAATGCATAATACTCCTGTTGGAAAGATAATAATATGTTACAGCAGCAAGACTTCAGTCACTTTGCTGCAGGGGCTCCTGTTCTGCATGGATATGCACGTGTTTTCCCAATGAGTCATTAGTCAGATTGATGATTATTTAGGTCTGAATAATCTGTTAATGAAGCTATTTTCCTATACTCCCTACTCCCAGTTTGCTTTGGGATGCTGGCCTAGAAAGTGATGTACTATATGACAGTATTTTATTATTATAATAGATATTCTTACCAGATATGGACCATGGCTTCAAAAATATGGGAATGAGACTGACCTTGAGCCAGCAGAGTTGAGAGTCTGAAATAAGGAAGAATTTCTTTACCACAGGAGTGGTGGAGCACTGGACCAGTGTTGTTCTGTGGGAACTGTGAATCTGTTTCAAGAGTGTGAAGCTTGTGTGGGGCTTCCAGAGCCTCCCTGCAAGTGGGTGGTTTAATCTTCCTTGTCTCCTCAGCTCCTCTGTGATGGCTGCACTAGGAGTAAGTGTGACTAGGCTCTGTTCTTTTGGTGTCCTTTATGTAGCTTATAAAGAGCATCTTCTGATGAATTAACTGGGATGAAGGGTTAATGTGAAATCTTTGTTTCAGAGAATTTGGAGACCTTGATTGTCATGTCCACAATTAACTGAATATAGGATATATTGAGGTTTTTTTTCCCTAAGGATCTAACAGGCAGCAGCTGACACCCAGTGAGTTGCAGCATCAGAATTTCACTGAGTTAACAGCAGAAGGAAATCATGGAGTGTCTTTATTCTTCTGTTGCTTTTCAGACTGCTCTGCAATGACTACAGCAAGATATAGGCCTACCTGGGACCTGGTGCTTGACCCACTAGTATCCTGCAAGCTCTGCCTTGGTGAATACCCTGTGGAGCAGATGACAACAATAGCACAATGTCAGTGCATCTTCTGTACCCTGGTGAGTCTCACTGATCAGGCATAAAAACCCACGTGCAATTTTCACTGCAGAAATCATGGCTGTTTCTGCTGGGTGGGTTTCACCCAGGGGTATTAATGCTGCAGTGGAAAGAAATAGTATTGCCTGCTTGCTGCAAAGCCCAGCCAGTCAACTTTTCTGTTTTCCTGCTTTAAAAAAAGAACATCTTTCTCACTTACCACTTTAGTATGCTGCTGTACACACTTAACTCCTTAGCCTGGTTTTAAGGGAACTGTCCAAATGTGTTTTAACTCCTGCTGGGCTTGGGGCATCAGCCACCTCTCTAGGAAGTTTGTTCTAGTGTTTGACCACACTCTTGGTAAAGAAATGTTTCCTAACATTCAGTCTAAACCCCCCTTGGTGGAGCTTTGAAGCATTTTCATTCATCCTGTCAGACATGGGATCAGTTTGTTGGGGTTTTTTTTTTAATTATTTTAATTCAAAAGTGCAATGGGGCAAATTAACTCCAGCTTAGTCAGACCCAATCCATCAACACATTGAGTTTTCTGGAGCAGGTGTTACAAAGAGACCTTTCAGGTGCTGTATTACTGGCATGTAAGCAGAATTTCAATCAACATACAGACTTCTCCATCCTTCTGTGTGCAAGTCTGCACTGCTTATCACAGAGGTGCTGTGCTAAAGACCTCTTGCTGTCTTGCTTGACTGGAAGTGCTCAGAGCTTTGCTGGCCTCTGAATGACAGGAAGAAGCATGACTTAGTGTTATCCCTTGCTCCAAATGAAGCAGATTCAGCATCAGCTTCTCCTTCCCCTGGGGCAAAGCAGACACAGGAGCTTTGTGGATAAGAGCAGGTGGGTCTGGCTGTCTCCCACTTTACCAAGAGGCTTTGAAAACAGGAGGAAGGGGAATCTAGTAGCTTGTGAGGTTTTGCAGAGCTCTGGGTGGTTCTCAGCAGCTGCAATGTTTTCCTGTTTCCCACCAGTTCTGCTTGTGTTTGCTTCCCACAGACCTTAGTGGAGAGCTGATAGTGATCTCCACACGTGATGTGTCAGTACAGACTTCATGGGTAGAGGTCATGGTGTGTTTGCACAACAGTTCACATGGCTGCCTGGGGCCTGGCTTGTGCTGTAGGTGCTGTGATGATAAAATCACCTGCTGAAATAATAAACTTGCTTATTTACAGAGTAATTAAATGTACAGTTGGGAACTGCAGAAGGCTGAGTGAAAACTAGACCCAGAGCCTTCAGCTCTTCCCTCTCCTGCATCATGTTACTAAATGAGATTAATATTACCCCTCTTCACCTGGCTGTTGGGGAAAAAAAAAGTTCATTTTTTGTTTGCATCATGTTTTGCTTGTGAAAGCAAAAGGTCCTGTGTTTGTGGCAGGTGTATTGTCCTCCCACTCAGAAATACTCATTCTGGTCTGAAATGGAATAAACATTTCTCAACCAACCACGTGAGAGAAGACAGATTTTTATGTGTGTGTGGTTGTTTTTGCCTCCTGAATATTTGACTTTCATCCTGCATATGTTGGCATTTGAAAACAAATTCCTTTCTGTAAGGTTTACTTTGTGTGTTTCTGCCAATTGCAGCCCTTAATAAGTGAGAAGCAGCAGCTTATGCAAGCTTGGAACCAACAGGAAAAAATATTTAGATGTACAGCCATTTGATTATCAGTTCTAAGATGAAGATACACTGCAAGATGCTGTCCTTGTCTGATCTATGTCCTGTTGACTGCTGATGTGAAAGATTTCTCTGAAGAAAAATAGTTCATCTATGTATTATCCAGTACACAGTCATAAAAAATATGTATATAACCCCCCCAAAACCAAACCAAAAAAACCCAACAAAAATCAATCAGTTTCAGAGGGTAGGCATCTCTAAGTCTTTTTCTTCCCTTTCTCTATTAAGATATTCACCAGGAAACAGGCATTTGTTTTTCCAATTCATTTAGTTCCTGTTCCATGGTCCTGCTTTGTGGCTGCAGCCACTGATTGCTGTGTCTCAGAGGATGTTTCCCATATTCTGATAGTTTTTCAAGCTCAAGAAGTCATCAGGGCTCCTCCTTCTGCATCCTTGGTGATACACTTCTTGCCTCACCTTCATATTTGTTGACTGATGTCCTGATGCTGCCACTTCTCTACTCAGACTGCCACAGTTACTCCCATGCAGCTGCTCTGGAGGCTGTGCTGAAGCAGAAGGGTGCTGCAGCTCATCACCAGTGTGAATAATTTGTCTGTAAGTTGTTTGTGCCAGTTAAGAAGCATGACCCAAGGACTGCTGTGCCATTTGGCTGTACTGGCACAAGGTTTGTGGACAGAGGTAGAGCCAAAGCAGTAAAATCTGATTATCCACAGGATAAATCAGCAGCCATCTTCACACTAACCACAGTGGCAGTTGCAATGGGTGAGTCCCTGCTCCTGGCAGCCTGCTGGGCTTTTCCTGTCCTGACATTCCCCCAGCTGAGGGGGAAAACAAGAACTTTTGGGCAAGACCCATTTTTTTTCTTTTCACCTCTGAAAGGATGCTCAGATGGTTTGTCCTGAGACCTGGAAGCACAGAGGTTGCATTTATTTTCCCCAGCCAAGACACCCTTTTGCCATCATCCACACAGAAGGTGATGTGACTGGATTTGGGCTGCCAATACAAGCTGGAGCAGGGCTGCAGTAAAAAGATGACAGTATGGGGGGAGGAAAAGGCATTTATCCCTGGCAATTTTGAACAGAACTAGTATCTTTAAAGAGCCCATGTGTTGGTCAAATAGACAGGACAAACAGAGCTTTCACTGTGGGGAAAAAATGTTAATTGCCTGTGCAATTTATTTTATTTTGCCTGCATGTCAAGTGATGTTTCCTCTTGTGATAGATTCTGAAGGATGATGAATAAGCTGCAGTGTTAATAAAAAATGGAATTTTGATAGTGAAGATTTCTTGGGAAGTAGATATTGTCTCTGAGAAGATGTCCATAGAAATGGAAATTAAGTATTAGAGTTCAAAGTAGCATCACAAAGATTACATACCTCTGATGTACAGCTGTCTCTGAGATCTGGGTGGTTTGTGAGGGTGAATGTAACTCGTGTGCTTGTCAACCAAGTGGGATTAGGGTGATACTAAAATCCACTTAGTAGATCTGCCATAGAGAATTGTCACACTGGAGCAGCAATGTAAGAATATCTCCAAGTTGAGCCTGTGATGAAATCAGAGTAGATTTAAGCAGGATTTTTACTACTTTGCACAAAAAGGCCATGTAGGAAGTTTGAAAGAGGCTTGTAAAAGCTCTACAGGGAACCTACCTTTTTCTTCTCTCACTTGCATGCTCTAAGTATGCCACAAAAATCTGTCAGAAACTAGTTTTCTTGTTCTATCAAACATAAGATTAACAGTGTTCTTTGTTGTATTACCAGAGGAACATTCTGTTGCTTTTAGAAGCATCCACTGAATAAAAAGCATGTGTCACACATGTTTGCAAGAGCCTGTGCTTTTCAGGCCTAGGGGAGACTCAGGTGCAAACCTTTCTCTGTCATTCTTCCCTCTAAGGAGAATGCCCCAGCTGTAGGCTGCTTATTTTAAGGCCATTTTTCCTCTTGGGATAGTTCAGCTTTGTCTAAAAGGAAAGCTTTCCACAAAGTGATATTTTCTTTAGCTGTCTAGCCCAGAAAGAATTTGCTGTTTGGACAAAAGGGAGGGGAGCTAGTATTCCAAGAGCATTAGCATTCACCCAAGACATGGACACCCAAACACATCTTGCTGATGAATTTGTAGTAAGAGAAGTTCCCTTACTGTCATGCACTCTCTTCTCTTTCCCTGGGGAGTACTGCACACTGCATCACTGAGTCCTGGCCTAATCTGAAGCTAAAAATGAGCATTGAGCCATGCATCTACCCATGAAATACCTGGTTACCTGACTGACTGCAGAATTAGTTAATACTAAACTAATTAGTATTTCTTTAGTATTAAGTTTTAAGCAAGGTAAAGGGAAATACCTGGCATGCAGAACAGAAAAATGTTACAAAATACTCCCCAAAGTAGTTGTTTTAGTTTTGTTTATCTGTGTAGGCTCATCACATGAACTTTGAGCTTTGGCTTAGCTAGTATTCTTTCTAGCACAAAAAGTACCTATAAACCAAACTGGAGGTTGGGAGCTACAAAACATTCACCAAAATGAGTTTTTTTTTTTAATAAAAAAAGATAAAGATATTTTTATATCTTCAAATGTGTTTAATTCCATTGCCAAATGCCCATGAAAGGAAGAATAAAGATGGTCCTCAGCATGCTGGCTTTAGAGGGTCAGTGTGTGACAAGAAGGATATTTGGTGACCTTGTTCCAACCTCAGCCCTTAGGTACTTGATTTCACTGGATGCCCTCTCTGGGTGGGGGAAATACAGCTCCTTTTGGAAGTTGTTTCTGGGGACCTACACTCTCACATCCTTTGTTCTTCTATACAGTACTTTAGGGAAAGGCCCTGAATCTCTTCTTCCAGAATGCTATTGGCTACAAGCTGCATGGAAAATGAGAAACAATTAGTCATGTTTTAATTGATGTATTACAATAAATTTTTCATAGTATCTAAGTGAGTACCTAACACTACTGTGTTGTTTTGCTTGCATGCTGGAACATTTCTAGTGCTGTAGCTAAAGATTTTGTGACACATCTGGCACTTTTTGTGTCCTCAAAGAAGCCACAGGTACCCCCAGTGCTTCCAATTCTCTTGCACCCCCTCTGGGTTATTCCTTCTTCACCCAAGAAATCTCTAGAGTGAGGAAGCATTAAGTGGCAGGGTGTTTTAGCCTCTAGCTCATTTCCAGTGCTCTTTCAAGGGCTGGGGACAGCTGCTGTGTTCCCAGTGCCATAACTGCCCTGGGGCTGTATTGGTTTTGAGGTAGGGGCCAGGCAGTGTCCTTGGCCAGTGCTCGTGGCAGGGATGAACTGTGAGCTGTGCTGGTCCTTGGAAGATGTGAGGAAAGGGAAAGAAACTGGCAGTGATCCCAACCAGGCTGAGGAGGAGAATTACCCACATTAATCATTAATGATGGCAAAGCTTATTCAGCTTGAAAAGTACTTTCTCTAAGTGCTGGCATGAAAAATGTATGTGCTTCCATTTGAATCCACACTTGGTGTCTGCAGATGGGAGGGAAGAGTTAACAGTGTTATTACAGGAACACTAATGCCTCACTGCAGCTGAAATCCCAGCTTGCCAAGGCACACAACCTCTAGGATCTGGTTCTTGCAGAGCTCAGCCTGCTGTGGGTGCTGCTGGTGCTTCCTCTGCTGGGTTTTGTTGACAGTCATCTCTGAACTGCTGCTGTGTGTTATGTATTCAGCTATGACTTGGGTAAAATGCTGTGGTTGCTAGGAGAGAAAAGTGTCAGCATTCCCAGTATTTATTATTCAGTCCCCATGGAAACTGTAGCTCTTCTGGGAGTCCTAATTCTCACACTTTTCCTTCCTATGGAAAATATAGATTTTCTAGAAACAGAAGGCAAGATGCACCACTCCCTTTTGCTTTCTCATCATGTCTGTCTATGGGTAGTTACTGCTTATTAAGCTGTGTTGTGGTTTCTAGTCACAGATTTTTGAAGTGTGGTTAATCTAATTTTATCTTGATGGTGTTTTCCTGTTGTTTTTTTTTCCTAGCTCCCTTTTTGAATTGTCCTCTTCCCCATTATTGTTATTTTTCAGTTTGCTGCAAATTTTAAATGGAGGAAAAGTTCTTTGATGGGGAAATAAATTTGCTACTTTCTATGTAAAGGTCTAACCCTGGTAAAAGCCATGATCATGGGCCATGGCTGTAAAAGGGATACAGCACTGTCTGGTTTTTTTTCAAAGATATTTGAGTTTGCTCAGTTTTCTGTTCAAACAGAGTGGTTTCTTCTGGGTGGACTAGTTAACTCAGCCTGTTACTCTCTTACAGTGCCTAAAACAGTATGTGGAACTTTTGATCAAAGAAGGTCTAGAAACAGCAATCAGCTGTCCTGATGCTGCCTGTCCAAAGAGAGGTCATCTTCAAGAAAATGAGGTATGCTTTCAGTGCAAATAAGCTTTTTTTCTTTTATTTCCAGGTTAAATATGTCTCTGTATATTGCAGCTGCCATTGTTGCCAACATATGTTTTTAATAATTCTCTAAAGGTCAGATATTTTGTCTCCATTTGCTGAACATGTCTTAGATTACTGCTGTGGCTAACTGGAAATCTGTCTGTCTTCCTTCAACAGATTGAGTGCATGGTTGCAACAGAAATCATGCAAAGGTATAAGAAGCTCCAGTTTGAAAGAGGTAACACATTAACACCACCCTTTGCAAGGCTGGGGGAATGGCATCACTCCAGAGGCATCCCATAATTCACAGTTTCTCTCTTGTGCAGTAACATGGTGTGTTAATTGGTCATCACAAAGAGAAACCCCACAACCAACCAAAAGCCATTTTTCTGTTCTTGCTGGTGTGATTGCCAGAATTGCAACATTTTGGGAATAAACTAAGACAATTGGTCTTTATTCAATTTCTCTATGAATAAGGAGGGACTGCTGCTAATTTCAGCTTTGCTGTTTGGTTACCAGAGCTCTAGGATGTGAGGAGTCAGACTGACCCCTTTTCTGGAGCTGCCACTGTCTTCTGTGATGGCACCTGATGCAGAACTCCTAGGCAGTTCATAGAATCACAGAATATTAGTGTTTGGAAGGGACCTAGAAGATCATCTAGTCCAACCCCCCTGCAGTTCTGTGTGTAACAAACATGGACCTTCTCAACTCTATAAGGATATAAGGCAGCTGGGTGTATGGGGATGTGGAACTGTGTTGCCATAGTGAACTTAAAGCTTTGCTGAGGGCAGGACCCAGCCTAGGTACCACTGAAGTCATTGGCAGTTTTTATTGACTTCAGTGAGCTATGACAAGCATCCCCCAAGAAAGAGATGAAATGGTATAACATTCTTATTGTTAATCATGTGGTTAATTAGGGCAGAGGCCAACTCAAAATAGTCCTACTGAGCAAGACACTGTCAAACCAACTGCTGCATAGCATGCACTCTATTTAATTCCAAGTACAACTGAAGAAAAATACCACCTCTCATTCTGAGAACAAGTTTAGTTCACTGAATGAAAGTGGGTAATTGATTCCAACTCAGGAAACTCCAGTTCAGTGCCTGTTTGCAGAGCAGGCAAGATTTATGTCTTGAGTGGCAGCATAAATGAAAAGGCTTATTTTGCAAATGTCTTCTAATTCCTGCCAGTCACCCTCAGCTGGAATATAAAGTTTTGGAAGGCCAGTCTTGTAACCACCTTTGAATTTAGTTCTTTTGTGTCCCTCTGCAGAAGTGCTTTTGGATCCGTGTCGGACTTGGTGCCCATCCTCTACTTGCCAGGCAGTTTGCCAGCTCCAGGAGCCAAGCCCCCAGGATCCCCAGCTGGTGCAGTGTAAAGCCTGTGCCATCCAGTTCTGCTCTGCTTGCAAATCTAATTGGCATCCAGGTCAAGGCTGTCAGGAGAACATGCCAATCTCTTTTCTTCCAGGAGAAACAAGGTAAAGTATTGCAAAAGATCAAGTATTTAGGAAGAAAGCATTCAATCTTTAAACAAACTGGAGTGCTAAGAGTAAGGAGACATTTTCTTGCTATTTTGTCTTAAAGCTGTTTCTTTCCCTTAGTCATTCTTACACTTTTACTGCTGGTTTCTAAAACTGGTTAGCTCCTGGCAGACTCACTCCTTGCTGCCATTCTCAGCAAAGCACAAAGGAGCTGCCTAAGCCTCTACCATAGAATGTTTAGGGCTGGAAGGGAGCTCCAAAGGTCATCTAGTGCAGCCCCCTGCAGGGAGCAGGGACACCCTCAACTAGCCCAGGCTGCTCAGAGCCTTGGCCAACCTCAGACATATTCAGGAGAAATCTGTATTGTATCTATTAGTATCACCAGACAAAAAAGAAGTTGGTAAAACATGTGGTAAAGAAAAGATCCTCTGTCTTACATAGGCACTGGACTCATGAAACTTTTTTTTCTAGAGATATGTTTGAAAAATAGAGTATAGCCAACTCCACTTGCCTGGATCTCTAGTCATGTCTCTTTTTTAGTCTTCAAATGACAAAAGCAGGCTTATCTTTTTAGCACAGATCTTGGCTGTTCTTCTGTAAACCAGCATGGCCACACACCTTAGTAGCTCCTCCCTTTCTCCCACAGTTCAGGTTTTAAGATGGAAGCAGATGATGCTCCAATCAAACGCTGTCCAAAGTGTAAAGTTTACATTGAACGGGACGAAGGCTGTGCCCAGATGATGTGTAAGAACTGCAAACATGCCTTTTGCTGGTACTGTCTGGAATCTCTTGATGTGAGTACATGCCATGCCATCTGCTTCTCAGAAGCTTTGCCATCCAGCTATCTCATTCATCAGTTAAATAGTAGATTACTAGCTTCTGCCCAACCTGCTAGACCACAGCACCCCAGACTGATACTGGTAATTTAATAGGATTTGTATGTTCTGTTTAACTTCTCTGGATAATTTTAGCATTTTGCTTATGTGAGTCAGAAAAGTAATGATTAAAAAGGAAAATTTGATTAAAATACTGTTTGCAAACTTGACACGGCAAGTAATATGAGGCAAGGACATTGCTGCTTTGCTTTGGGTTTTTATTTGTTTGGTTTTAATAATACTTAATTTACCACTGCCTTTTCAAAGCTCTCTTCTTGAAGGAGTAAAGATAATTACAGCAATGTTCTTAGTCTGAAGAGTAACAGGCAAACTCTACTTTTGATGCCTCACCATGCAGAAGACTAGCAGTCAGATTTGTTTACTGTTCATTGTGTTCTATGGGACAAGAAATAGATCTGACATACAAAAAAGAACACAATGTTCTCCTACGAGCAGGAATTTGTCAGTCTATAAGGTGCTACTGTCATGTATTTATGGGTTGTTTTTCTAAATCAGCCTGTTATCATGCCCAAGGATCAGAGTATATACAATATACAACAGCTGTTTCCATGCTGTGTTTTCTTTTCTAGCATTTTTAACAATAGCAAAGGAAATGTTTGAGGTTCCTGGAAGCTATTCTGACTATTCAGATCCTGTGGTTGTCCTCTCTGAATGCTTTCCTAGGAATCCTTAAGTCTCATGTGCTCAGTTAAAAAGCAGTGTTCCCTTGGTACTCAGCCTGCTGTCTTGGCTGGTCTGTGAAAGGTTGTCAGGAAAGTTAGACACCCCATTTCTTAAAAAATCTGTATTGTCCTTTTTATTCCTCCCAGGGTAAAAGGCACCAGCTTTGAGGTCTGCCATGCAACTATCCATTTTCCTGTGCTCTTTGTGTGCATAAAGTGTCTTTTATGTGTGCATTAGGTGTCTTTATGCAATAGTCAGCTTATCTTCTAGGATCCTCTTGGTAAAGTCAATGATAGCACTAAATAGGAGTTCAGGAGCCTTTTGGAGAAAAATTCATTCTACAGATGTAACTCTTGTAAAGAAACCTGTTTATGAACACAATTAACTGTAAACAAAGCACTTTGGAGAGGTTGGACAAGGCTCTATCTACTTTACTTAACTTTTACTTTCCTTTATGATTCCTGGGTATAAGTTCTGAGGAAATAATATTTTATAACTTGAAGAAAAGCTTGTACTTCTGTTTACTGCCTGCCTTTTATTGTAATATTTTATAGGATGATTTTCTCCTTATCCATTATGACAAAGGACCTTGTCGAAACAAACTGGGGCACTCCAGGGCATCTGTTATCTGGCACAGAACACAGGTAAAATTCACATCTGTAAAAGCTCTGAGCAGCTCTAATACTGTCACAGTGCATTTATTTGCCTTACTCATGTGAACACCTTAGGCTAAGATTCTGTGCTGAATGGTAAAAGGAATTAGCCTGAGTGTGCTCAGTATCTTGCTATGGACTCCAGTTGACTCATTCAAGTAGGTTGGATAGAAGGAAACCTCATGAGTAATTTCAGAAGAAATCAATTCAATTTCACACTGATGAAGAGTGTGTGGATACCTCTTGTAGTCTAGATTGAGTGGTAATGGGGCCAGGATGGATGAATGCTGGCAATGCAAGAGCTCTCTGCACTACTTGCATACAATATAAATGCTGATGTGTGACTGAGTCCAATCTACTGCCTTTATATCACTCCAGAGATGCAGGGACATCTGGGTATCTGAATCATCTCTTCCTCAATCAACTATGCCAGTAAAAAGCTGCCTTATCTTGGAATGGAGTGCTTTGCTGGAAATACAGAGTTCTTTCCATTTGATTTTAAACTCTAAGTCCAGAGAATAAGCCTCAAGTCTGGATAAAGAGCTAAAATGAAAGAAAAGAAGGTTTTCACCCCTCTCCCTCCACACACTCGTGGGTGCCTGAGCTATGGAATGGGTCTTGTTTGGTTTAGCCAGTGGTACCTTCAGGAAGGATGTGGGTACATAATCTTTCTTGATATACCTGTAATAGGAGATAATTAATTTGATATTGGAGTCTTTTGTTCTTAGCCACACAAATTAGTGTAAATAGATTTGATATATGACAGTATGTTTGATGTTCTGCTTGCTGTTGAGAAAGAAGTGATAATTCTTTACAAATCAGGATACATTTCTGTTAAACTCACTGAAGCCAAATCAACATTGCAATTGTTTCCTTATGTTAAGTTCCTTTGAGTATTTGTCCAGGGCAAACTGAGGTAACCTTTGGTTTGTGGTTTGGAAAAAAAATGTGTTTGTTTTGGCTGGAGGAAATGGATTGATGGTGAGTAGGGCAGCTTACTCTTCAGAAACAACAAAACCAAGTAGAAAATGAGTAAGTAGCACTCAGCAGACAGTTGTGTTTAAAAAACAAACCCACAAAAAAAGAAACAAGAGAACCTCAAACAAATAAACAACAACCCAGCAAATACAAACCCCACAGCAAACAAAATGAAGGTCAATGTTTGGATGGCATATAGAGGTTGAAAGGGAGGTGTTGCTAGTTAGCTCTTCAAAATCACCACTAGCTGGGCCCCTGAATTGCTGACTTCCAGTCTGGCTTGGTCTGAACAGTGCCTCAGCTTCAGGGTAGCAGGCAAGGGCAGCTGTCTCCAAAGGGCAGTTAGAGTTCCAGCTCACCCTGAGCAGAGACCACAGTTCAGCTTTCCCTGATGTCTGTAAGTAGAGAAAGGCAAAGATTAGTAAATGGAAGTTGCATCAGATTGTCAGCACCTCAGCAAAGCTTCAGTGAGCAAGGAAACGTGCTGAGCTCTGAAGCTGAAATAGACATTGCTTTTGGCAGAAGGGAGGGAAGGGGAGGAGAGGAGAAGGAGAGGAGAAAAGGAGGAAGGGAAGGAGAAGGAGAAAAGAAAAAGGAGGAGAAAGGAAGGAAGGAGGGAAAGAAGGAAGGAGAGAAGGTAGAGGAGAGAAGGAAGGAAGGTGCAGAGCGAAAGGAGTGTGAAGGGCTGCAGTGGAGGCAGCCCCCGGGCAGCCCGGCTGTCCCGCAGCGCCACCTCCCGCACCCGGCCCGGCCCTCGCCAAGAGCACGGTGAGCAGGACAGGAACCCGCCCTGCCCGGCAGCACTGCTAGCAGCCATCCCCGCTGGACCATGCCTACCGAAATCTTTGCTAGCTGATCGAAAAAAGCATCTCTAGCACTGCCTGGAAGGGTTCTTCTGAGTCCTGCACTCCGGTTGCACGTTGCCTGCTGCTGGTCGGGTCTGGTAGCAGATCAGCATTCCACTCTGCCTTTGCTATTCCAGAGGAGTCCCAGGCACTCTCATGTGTTTACATCTCAATTGTGTTCTCAGCTGGTGGGTGTGTTATTGCAGTGTTACCTTACAGTTGCCTGTGGCAAATGGAAAGCTTCCTCAGGCAATGAACCTCAACTTGAAAGTTTTCTTTAAATAATAATTTTCCAAATGGAAACTGTGTATAAACGAAGAGAGTTTGGCACTTTGACAGGATGGGTGGGTCTGTGGTTCCCTGCCCTGGCTGAGAAGAGGGTGATTAATAAATGGCAATAAAAAAAACCCCCAACCTTTTAACCTGAGTTAGACTATGTCCCCTGAAGCAGCAGATAAGCTCAGGTCAAGCTGCAAAAAGCCATTCCATATACAAAGTCCTCCTGGAATCCAGTGTTTGTAACCTGTGCCTGAGATTCCCAAGCTTGTATTCCTGTGGTAGGAAGTTTGTAGGAGTCTTCCCAGATTCTCCATCAACCCCAAAACATTGACTGCTACTTTCTGGAGTTTATTCCAGCAAAAAGGGGACACCTGTATGTGGGAGTCTTGCTATCTTGTCATCTTGATATTTAATATTTAGGTTTTCTGAAGAAAAAAAGGTATTTAATCAGCTACTTCATTCTTTTGCAGGTGGTAGGAATTTTTGCAGGATTTGGTCTTCTACTTTTGGTGGCCTCCCCTTTCCTTCTACTTGCTACACCATTTGTTCTGTGCTGCAAGTGCAAATGTAATAAAGGAGATGATGACCCTCTACCTACCTAAACTGGGAGAAGATTGGACTCATCACAAGAATTATTTTGGTTTTATTGTTGCTGTGGATGTTTCCCTCTTGCACTTACATTGCTGTAGCCTTACTTGCCCCATCTGCTTTTCATTTGACACACAGTCTTGGTCCCAGGAACTGTTCACTACTGTTGCATAGATCAGTTGAGAGTAGACAAGGAGGGCAAAGGAAGGCAAGTTTAGTGCTGAACAGAGACCATGGAGCTGGGCAGATGCCTGAAATGAAGAGGTGACATGGCTAAAAATAATGCAAAGGTTTTCTGCAGCCCTGCTGTGGTGAGCTGGGAACTGTACTGACTGACATCAGCAAAACAAGCTGAAAATGCATCCACACCTAAACTTCTGCATATCTGCTCACTGCCACCTTTGGGGTCTTATTCCTGTATATATTTAAGTTGCCTGTCATGTAAATCAGCCCACTCAGTGTGACTTCTCCATGTTTGTTAAGCCATCACTATGTCCTTTTTCATACTTATTATTCCAAGCATAACAACTGACTAAGGTGCATACAGTCCATCCTATGCCTTTCTTTTGGGGGAGGGTTAGAGGGACAAAGTCCTGTTGCCTTCCAGGATTTTGTTTTTAAAGTCTTACAAGGAATTTGTTTGATGGAAAGCTAAATTTTACAGATCAATTGATGAAGCTGTAAAGGTTGAGTGGTGACATAAACCTGCTGTCTAATCAAGGTTCTTTTAAACAGGCATTGATGGTATTGGTTACCACTGGGCTGCTGGTGTTCTTCTGAACTGGTATTTTTTTTTGGCCATTGTTTAAGGTTCTGCTACACTTACAGGGCTATGTAACTTCTAATCCAGGTATCTTAATCTTTTTATACATATAAATTATAGAAATCCTATTTAAATCAAATTGTAAATAGCTGTGCTATTGAAGTATTTTGGAAGTTCAGGATAGCTTGCTTCTGACTTTATGGCAATTATTACAAAGTTCAGGACTAACTTTACTATTTAGCAGACAGTTGGGTTATCAATGAATCTTTTAAGTACAAAAAAATATATCAGGGTTATCCCTGGAGTTAATAATAAAAAAGCCTGGGATGTTTGTGGAAGATGGACTTTACATTTAAGCTACTCAGCCCATTGTCAGAGTTAATATCATATGATGTATGGTGTATGCTGTTAATAACAATACTGTGATGAAACAAGTTTTTATTTAAAAAAAAAATAACTGGATTTGATAGTTTTGTGGAATTCCCAGTGCTGTATTTCTAGTAAAGAGTGATGGTCAACATAATACTAATCATTGCAGTTGCTCTTCACAAGTATTTTGTTGAAAACCATTTTGCTCTGATTTTTAAAGCCTACAAGAGTTTACCTAATAACTTCTTGCTATGAAAGATGAAGTACCTGAAAGAATGGGTCTGTGTGTAGTACCACAGGAAAGCATTCTTTGAATGGCTTGTGGACTGCATTTTAACTGCATTTTTCTCATCATTCAGTTCTGCTCTGTATCCATATGCTGAGATAGATGAATATGTTGAAGCCAGAGTAGCTTTGTACAAAAAATGTATTAAAGCTCCTGAAATGCAATTAAAAAAAACCCCAAACTGAATAGCTTAAACATAAGGAAATTACTCCTTCCTTAATTCCCTTTTGTTTTATACTGTATATCTGTTAAATAAAAAGACTGTAGGGTACAGTTTTGAAAGGGCCACTGTCTGTTTATAAAACTACTCTTGAATTTCTTCTTCTCCCCCTTCTTCTAATTTTAATTGTATCCAATTAATTAATTTTAATCGTGTCAAAACCTGCAGCTTTTCTCCTTGGCCATAGCATTCTGTTTCACTGGAAGCAAGTCCAAGAGGACTTCAGGAATTCCTGTGTTGTTAATTTTGGGTGCAGTAAGGGATTTCACAGTGCTGTGTGGCCAGTTGTTAATCAGTCTCAGAATGAATGCATTTCCAGATTTAAAAGAAAGGAAGCAAAAAATAAGTTCTTTACAAACACATTTTTCAAAGATAGCTTCTGATTGATGCTCCCAGGTGACATTGTAATAGAAAAACTGTGTATTTCTGTCAGTATCTCTGTCTGATCTCAGCATACTTGAATTGCTGCTGCAGAGTTTTGACACAGCTCTTGTCTCACATCCAGGCTGTTGGGACAGACTACATGCCTGCATCTATTCACCAGACACCTATCATTTCAGGTTTGCTGAATGGCATTCCATCTGTATTCTCTGGGATTGTTCAGGGTGTTTTGTTTTGTTGTTTGGGGTTATTTTAAGTTATTACTATTATTTATATTTTTTTAATGCTGACTAGTTTCTGAAGCAGCAGCTTCTGGTAGTGATAGAGTGAGTTCAGGTCATTTTGGCTTTGTTACAGGTTATGTTAATACTGTGGCATTAACACCCTGAAATTGCATTAGAAATGCAGAATTCTAAACTCTTCACCTTTAAACCCCCTGCCATGGAAAAATGAATGTTTGTCTCTAGTGCTTTACAGATGAAATTCTATTCCTTTTAGGCTTTTTAGACTTTTCACCAGAAAAGTCAGAGTCACTGCATGACTTCTGGTTCTGTGGTTAGTTGGTTGGTTTGTTGTTGGGGTTAGTTTTATTTCCTTATTATTATTATTATTATTTGTTTTCAGTGATGCAGTTATCTGGGGGTTAGCATGCTTAAATACTGGTTTCCATGCAGTTTGTAACAGGCCATCTGAATGCTCTGTTGGGGTGGAGTTGTCCTGGTTAGTGGGCAGGAATGGAGCCCAGATTTCCCAGCCTGCTGCTGTGGGACATGGGACAACTCACTCAGCTCCTTTGATCTCAGTTCCACCATCTTTTCATTAGATGGACTCATGTTTACCTATCTCACAGGATAGCTGTGAGGGAAAATTAATTGAGGCTCTTCAAGATATATATAGATAGATAGATATATAAAAATAAATGCTTACTGTAGTTTTATATTAATATTTCCATTTTATTCACATTGGCACTCACCCTGAATCCACCTACTACTGATGTTAGCATGCCAAGAATTTGGGATTTTTTCTCCTCACATACAAAGTGACATAATCTTTCCTCAAATACTCTATTTTTCTGAATTAGACACAATCCCAAAGAAGAGCTGACTGGATCCACTCCCAGCTTCCAGCTGATCTCCTGACGTGCAGGAAACAATCAAAGTTAGTGAAAAACTCTTGTTTGTGGAGCCAGTGGGATAAAATATTCATAGATCAGAAAAAAAAAAAGATTAAGTGCTTTTTATTTTATATTGTTATGAGCAAGAAAATAAACTATAGTTTTGTGCATTTCACCTGTAGGCCTTTTACTGCATTGGAATAAATATATTTCCACAGGCCATTTTCATCCCAGTGAGGTGCAGCTTGTATAAAGCTTTGTGAAGATTTGCTTTTTTTTTTTTTTTTCAGACCAAAGTTTGTACATTTCTTGTACCTAATATAAGATCCTGAGGAAAAGAGGTAGAACTACAGTTGATGACAGTGGTATTTAATACATAAAAAAAAAAATAAACCCTGCATTGGTGCTTAATTGCTAATGCACTTCTAAGTGAGGCATGCTGGTTGTATTTAGGGCCCTGTGGTCTTCATGATTGCTTTGATTTGTGTGTCTCTCATGTAAGAATTCCAGGAATATTAGGTACAGCTATGTGGTACATAACTGAACCTTCCCTCACCTGCTCATGGATGCATTTGAACCTTGCATAGGGGTAAGGAGTCATGCCTGTGTATAAATAATGTATTTGACTGGTGTAAAAATAGTCCTGTTGCTGTATTTGAAATGGAAGTACATTTTGTGCCACTAACACTGTGATGTATAAAAGAGCTGTTGAATGCCTTTTCATGTTGTGTTTTGTACTTGGAATCATATCGAAGAGTTTAATTTGTAATTTCAATAGATATTTTAATTGAATGTGTCTCCTGTGATTCTTCATAGAGAGTTTGCAGTGCCATGTGTTGATTAAAGTGCTTTTGTTATGTAGCACTCCCTGTGCTTATCTGCCTCAGTCCTTCAGAGCAAGCCCAGCCTGGAGCCCTCCTGTCTCACTTCTGAGCTGTCAGTCTCTGGGGTTCTGACTCTCGTCCTCCCAGCTCATCCAGCAGTGAACGTGGGAACCTCTGGAGTCAGTCTGACCCCCAGCTGGGTCTTTGGTCCAGCTGCTGCTGCAGCCTGCTGTTAGGTGTTCTAGCTGCATGAAGGTACTGCTGCAAGCCTCACTGAGATGCATATTCTTGCACAACCAGGTAAGGTTTGGTGGAGGTTGCTGTGAATAGAATTCCCCTCTCTTTGCTGTTGTGAAGGTAAAGCTCCTCAAGGCAAGGCCCATCTCCTGACCAACAGAACTTCCTTAACTCTCTTTGACTGGGAATTGGCTCTCAGGTTCTTAACTATCAACAGGCACTCCTCATTTCACCTGAACTGCAGTTTACTTCAGTCCCCAGAGTTGCTTTCTCACTTGTTAGGTTACAATTTGTCTGTCCCCAAGTAAAAAGCACGTGTAAAATGCTTTCAGTAAAACTGTGCACAACTATATGCAGGTTGGTGCTTTATATCTAAGATCTATCTATGATCTTAATTTGATCATATAGATCAGAGCTGATAGATTAAGATCATAGCTGATAGTGACTCCTTTCATTTTTACAGAGCATAATGATTTTTCTCCTGAAGAGAAAGATCAGTTTAGATATTTTGTTCTATTAACTGGGCAGAAAATAATCTTTAAGTGCTGCCTGGGGGTTTGACCCATTCTAGGAGCAGGTATTAAGACTATCTTGCTGCTTTCTCCCTCTGCTCCCTCAGTCTGTGGCTTCCAATTAGTGTTTTGCTTTGCAGTGTCCTTTTGGAGAGGAGTATTATTGCTCAGTAATTTGCTATATTCCTGTGGTTTGGTAACATTTAGCTCCAGGGCATTTCTTCAGTCTCTGCCAGGTCCAGCTCCCCTTGCTGTTGGGGGATTTTCTTAACCTGTGCCTTCCTTTGTGGGACTGGGCTTCTGAAGAAGTCTGTAATCAGATTAGTTCTGCTGTAATTTCAGCAAAAACTTTGTTACTCCCATTGCAGAGTCTCAAATGCCTAAATTAGAGCATTTAAGATGAATTGTTAAATGGCAAACTTTAAAAAAGCCCATGTGTGTTCTAGTAAATAGTGTGCAGGAGCAATCTGTTGCCAGGGGTGACTCAGAGCCATAGTAATAAGTTCTGCTAGGAGGGAATCCCACCCCAGAATCTTTCTTCTATTGGAGATCATCTAGGATGTTTCTCAGGGACTATTCAGTGGGTACTTGCCTGTTAGCAGTGCATCTAGATCAAGATCTAGATCGAGCATGAGGTTAGTCTTGTATGTTGAGAATGGCACTGTGATTTTGCGGGCTTAACCCCAGCAGAAATCCAGCAGATTGTGCAAAATTTCATTTTTCAAGCTGCCTTGGCAGCTGAGCATGATGCAGCATTTCTTATTTTCATGAGCATACTTATTTTGATGAAAGCCTCATCTCCCTGCTGTGATGGGAATAGGTGGGGTGAGGAATACCCTGAACTGGAATAGGGAAAAACTTTTCTTGATGCATGAAAAAAAGCCCCCAGCAAGGGTGTAGAACCCCTTGTGGCAGCGCTGCTGCTGGGCTCCAGCAGGGTGCAGTCTCTGAACAGCATTGCAGGCAAGGAGGGGGAAAGATGAACTCACAAGGTTTCCTTCTCAAGGCTGCATTTCAAACCCTTCACAGAGTTCATTGGAATGTTACAGCTCAGAATAACCACAGTGATGCTGCTGGGGTTCTAGTCTCTGCACAGTAACTGCTTCTTGTGCCTGTGGTCTGAGAGCACTCCATCCTTTTCTGAAAGGGGGAAAAAAAGCCAAAGTATTTGAACTTGCAGCAAACTGATATGCACATGGAGTTGATAAATGTAAAATGAAAAGTGCAAAACATTGCTTCCCAAACGTTTTTTTTTCTGTTTGATGGCTTTTGAGGTTGTTAATATTGGGGTTTTTTTGGTGTATCTGGTTGTTTGGGTTTTTTTTGGGAGGGGGTGTTTGTTTTTATAGCTTAGATATGTTTCAGGAGCCTGCCAATACTAATCTAACTTTTAAAGAAATTATTCTGTCCTGGCTCCAATCTCCCTGCCAAACTTCCAGGAATTCCTGGGAAACTTCTGATTCATGCCAATTCCAGCCTGTTAAGAGATTTGTTTCTAGTGTTTCAGTAGGATTAATTTTTCATTTTCAGGTTCTATGTCACGATAGGAAGCAGCAAGCAGAGAGATCCAGAGCAAGAGAAGGGAGAGGCAATGAGAAAGCACCTTTCTCTCTGTCATCTCTTCCTAGGTGGTGACAGATGGAAGTTTCATTCCTGGTGTCATCACCCTTTGCAGCAATTTTTATCCTCATTTATCCTTGCCATGTTTTGATGTGTTGCATTGCAGACTCTGCAGTCAATTCTAATACAGGGAGCTACCCAAACCTCACCCCCCAGCAGCAAACACTCAAGATAGCATATGGAAAAAATAGTCTGACTCTGTCCCAGGGGCTGCTTCATGTGATTACAGTAGTGTAAGTATTCATAGAATTATTAAATGTCTGTTTGTGAACAGAAGAGGTAAAATATTGCATAAATGGAATAATGCAATGACTGACCATCCTGTGAAGTGGGCTCAGCTTTACACAAGTGCTGGAAAATCAGGAGAGTAAAATATTAATCTTTGATATACTTCCAACAAAAGCTTGTGAGTGGAGAGGGGAGTCCAAAAGGACACCAAGAAGAGTATTGAGGCAAAAATGCTGGCAACTGAAAGCCTTGTTTAAAAAGCTTGTGTCCAACCTGCAATAGAATGTGCTTGGGGATATGGCTTAGTGGTGGAATATGGTTGGACTCAAAGGTCTTTTCCACCTTTGATGATTCTATGATTTTTAAGATGAGTTTAGTTGTCTAGAAAGTAAGCTCTGGTGTATACACACTCAATAATTACTATCATAATTTCTCAGAGCCTTCTATCCCATGGCTTTTCTGGAATCTTGAGATGATTTCTGAACGAACACACTGCACAAAACCAAATTGTTTCTGCTCCCACTTGGATCAAAGTGAAGATACCATTCCCAGGGCCACTGGCCAGTGAGTGTTTTCCAGGTGTGTGCTCTATTATTCCTTAGTCCTGCCTATAAACTGGACAATTATCAAGCAGAGCAATGTTTGCCCTGGGGAGCAGTAGCCAAGCTTGGTAGTGGTGCTCAGGCAAGCCTCCCTCAGCTTGATCTCAGACAATAATGCACGTGTTTGGTGACCCCAGCTGGGCCTAAACTCTCCCCAAGAGAGATGGAACAAACTCCTATTAATGTGTTTTCCTATGAGGTGAAAATCAAGGAGACAGCTGCACTTTCATTTTTTTTTCCCCTGCATATTTGTAATATAACATAGCAGTAGAATTTACATATGGCAGAGGGGCAGGGAAAGATGTGACTCATAATTTCACCTCCCATGGGAAAGGAGGGAAGTCTGATTCTTCAGGTTGTCACAAATGAAACACTATATTCAGTTCCACACTTCTTACCTGTGTTTTATTGTAGGGAATGAAAAAAAGCAGTCTCAATAGTTTCAAAGGACCAAAAGACTACAGAGTAAAACAGTCTAAAGTCTGACTGCTCATATTCCAGAATGTTTCCCATCTGATTGGATATGTTACTACCTTATCTTGTGAAAGAAAAAAAAAAAAAAAGATAAATAAATGTAAGTAGGAAAGAGAACAGAGCCATAGCAAACAGATGAATGATGACATTGTAAGAATGGCATGAAAAAAGTGCAGAAATGCTGCCCAAAGCCAGGAATTTGTCATTTTACAGCCATGGCATCTATGTCTGAGCCTCTCCAGCTCTGCCTCACCACATCCATCAGTGATGGACAGACAGATGTCACCCTGAGAAATTCACAATTCCTATCAAGATCCCGAGCAAGAAATGACTCGGAAAGACTTTTCTTGACTCCAGAGAGCTTTGGGATTTTTCTGTACCCTGGCTCATTTTGGCTCAGAACCTTAAATCACTGTTACTCTTTTTAATAACAGTAATTTCCACTTCTGAAGTGACTTCCATCCACAGAGCTCAGTGAAAACTTGGAATTTCCTCTCATGAGTTCTATAAATATCAAGCAAGGTAAAGACCTTTCAACCTGAAATAGGTTATTCTCACCTTTTCCTAGTCTCACAGTTCAAAACTGGCTAGAAATTGTAATTAATTTTGAAGAATAAAGTATAACATTCTCATTCTGATTCCAAACAACACACAATCTCACATATCAGCCACATAAAACCTGTGTCTGTTCCCTGCTATTACAGGTGAAGGTTTGGTTATTTCAAATAAAAGCTCCAAAACACAGGTTGAAACAAAAAAATCCACAAAGAGTCATTATAAATTAAACCTCAACTAGCCAACAGGTCCCAGTTGCTCCTCTGAAAGGGGCAACTCAAAGAAACAAAGCAGAAAGGGAGGAAATGGGGTGACACTGGGCTGTGCAGGAGAGCCCTCAGTTAACAGTCTCATCCTGTGGAATTATGGCTTAGATCCTAATCAGAAATACCTTAAATAAATGTTTCTAGAAGAATCTGGTTTTGAGAAATATTTTGCATCTTATAAAAAGAGATGTAAAATCAAGACAGCTTTATTCCCAGGAAAGGGTGACAGGAGTCTTTAGTGTGATCAGAACTTTATTAATTCACTATCCTAACAGCAACAAACCCCTATTCTAGGCTTCTGCATTTCCCAGCATAATTATTTGCTGTCTGTTAGACCTGATAGATACAGTCCTGTCTAATTCCAGTGGTCTGAGCTCTGCTGTTTCTGAGGAGTTCTGCTGCTAAGGATGCTTGCTCATTCCTAGCTGTGATCAAAGCTCATGTCAGGAAGTGGTTTACACCACTACTAGTAAAAAGGTAGCTTGAGTTAATGGGTATTAGCTAAATAAATAACACAATTTTGATTTTCTGTACATTAAGTGATTCTTTGAGGGACAGGAAAGTTTTTGTCCATTCTCCCTGAATAAACAGTATTTTTTGTCTATTATCTCCCATCATTATTGTGATGTTACTCAATAAAACTAAATGCTTTATTTGTTCAGCAGGGTGACAGTGTATTTCCTTAACAACACAACATCATTGTGTGCTTTAGGAAACAGCTGCACAAGCCAGTAAAGTGATGACACATACTTGGAATTTTCTCCATCTCTCAAGCACATTTTGATGAATATCCCATGAAATGAATAAAAGCTATCTGCTGTAAATGTCAGGCAGGTGCCATGCAGCTGCACACCAAACACGGAAGGACTATTTCATGAGAATCTCTCTGCTCTAGCTGTCTCTGCAGCTCTGCACTCTGGCTACCCATCTACATCTTTTTTCTGTCCATTCTGCTTACATCTCATCTCTAAATCTATTGCAAGCTGATCATCTGCTTGCTTCTACAGAAACCCAGGTTTTACATCCTGATGTGGCTGTATCCTACAAACCCTTTTCCTAAGGGTGTTAAGTACAGCTTGTTTTCTAGATTTCATGGTGATTGGAACAGTATTTTTAGGGACATTCAAGGATGTCAGATCACCTTTGGGTACCATTTCACATAAATGCTCATCAAAGCAGGACTGAATTTTGAGTATCTGACCCTAAAAGTCTGCACAATTCTTACAGCAAGGAGAATTTCTCAAAGGAGTGCTGCCTCCCCATTGCACTGAGAAAAGGCAGAGCCATTTTAATGCCATCTTCCCAGCATTTTACTGTCAAGGTAGGTATATATATCATAGTGCTTAATAAGTATGTTTATCCATGGCTATGTTTCTGTGTGAGGGAGAACCACCAATGCTGTGTGTGTAAACCCAAGGTGTCCACGTGATTGCAAAGCTGGGAGGAATATCTGATACACCAGCTGCTTAGGCAGCAGTTCAGAGGGACTTTGTCTGGAGAAAAGGTCCAACTAGAATCTTATTAGGTTCAACAAAGGGAAATTCCAAGTCCTTTTCCATGCCAGCTGACTTCACAATTCTTTATATTACATTTATATTAATATATGGCATTGATATTAATTGTGTTACCTATCTAATCACAGTTGGTGAAGTCTGAAGTTAAAAAAAACCCATAAAACTCTTCAGATCCATTAACAAAATCTGTCATTAGCCTCCTCCTTTTATCAAGCAAAATATCTTACTATTAAAATAATTAGAGAATCCTTTCTTGTTACTCTTTTTCATTATTTTGGTCTTTCTGACATTGCCACTTCCTATTTATGTTATTCTTCATGCTTCTCATTAACAATTTTACCACTTTGTATTTTCTATTGATGTCTTTCTTAAAGTCCTAGAGAGGTAATGCAAGTTTAGCCTCTAGCTCTTAATTTATTTGTTATTAAGGAGAATTTGAGATGGAACTTACAGCTAAGGTTATTTTTTCTTTACAATTATAGGGAAATGAAGAAGCAAGGGAGAAAGAAACTTGTGAGGGGTGAAAAGTATCTTCTGTTCTGGTTTGCAAAGCTGCTGAATAATTTATTGGCTCCCTTAAACCCTTATTTTAACTATTTTAGACATTGTGTTATCTAGCTTTCCTCCACAGCCTGGGTAGAGAGACAGACTGAGGCAACACTTCCTATCCTGAAATAACAGTGTAAGGCAGGGGGGAGGGTCTGGTTGCACTATGAACCTACACAACGAGTTTAAATTAGATACCTAGCTTTGACAAGGCTAAAATTAAATTAAACACAGCCAGCTTTGCATTCTCTGTGTCCTGCTTCTTTCCCAAAGATGCCCTTTCCTCCTTCTGTTATTACCCTGGAGACTTCCAGCAGGACTGTCTCCCACCAGAGCCCAGAGCTCGGGGGGAACATGTGCATCCTGCATCATGTAAGGCACAGGCCTTTCCACATCTCTGCAAGTGATTCAGTCATTTCCTTCTCGTCCCTCTCGTGACCCTGGTATGAATTCCTCCTCCCCCCTTCAGGAAACCCAAGTCCTCTAAGCTGCACCATCTGTATAACCACACATTTATCTCCAGGATGTCTGGCCTTGCTCAGGCTTTTACCCTCTCTGATGGGGCTGATAAGAGCTCCAGCTGAGGCTCCAATTCTCCTCCCTTCAGGAGCCTTGCTGTTTTATGGGCACTCTGGCTTGTTCCTAGAGCAGCAGCAGTGCTTCCAAGTGGAGGAGCTGCATGGAGAAGGTGTCAGATGGCTGACTGAGCCTTGGCAAACGTGCCAGTTCTGGGCTGGGCAGCAGCTCTCCAGAAGCATTAGGTCACAGCAACAAATGGGTGTTTCTGTTAATGAAAGAAGCCAGCCAGCAACCACTGCCACCTTTCCTTTTCTATTGCAGGCAGGAGTCATGAACCACTTGGCTGTCAGAGCATGTGTTTTTTCTTCCTTCAGCACTGCAGTTGGTTTTTCCCACTCATTGCCAAGACAGTTTACTAGGGTTTTTTTAAAAAAAGCTTGATAGGTTGCCAGCTGAGGCTGGAGCTCCATCTGCTAGTAATAGTAGATCACAGCCAGCTTTCTCCCAGTAGAGAAATATGTTCCTTTTCCTTCACTGGGGCTTCTGCAAACCTCAGCTTCTTTGTTCTTGGAGTCTTCACATCTAGTCCATCTATGAAGCCTTTGAGTTCCCTCATGCTTCTCAGCCCACTCCCCCTTCCTGTAACTCTCCCATTTGATTTCTAGGAAAATTACCCTTCCTGGCTCTCTGGGTTCTGCCAGAAACCACATTCACTGGAAATCCAGACTGTGGCCCAGATAAAAGCATCTACAGTTGGGTTCCTAGTGTGGACATAGCTCCCCTGAGGGCAGGGAGAGAAAGCTGGCTGCTGGGTCAGCTCTAGCAAGGAGAAATTACTCAGCCTTATTGCCCTCTTCTCCATAGCCCTGCACACTCTTTGAACCCTGGTTTATTCCAATTTCCTGATGAGAGTCTCTCTTGTTGCCATCTGTTGCTGGTTAAGTGGTCCCAACTTTTCTATGGGAAGGGAGGTTTGTAAGTCCCTGACCTAATGCTTTCAAAGCTGAAACTGAATTTTAACTCAAAATGGAGCTCAGCAGCAGCCCATCAGCTTGTCACCTAAACTCCCTACCTGCTCTTTTGAAGCTTAAACATTGGCACTTTTTTATGAGGCAAATGAAGAGAAAGGTCAATAGTTTTTGACAGGGGATGTGAAGAGGTATCTAGAGGAAAGCTGCAGTTGTGTCTGACCTGCCACTGGGGTTAGTGTCATTGGAATTTTTATACTGATTTCTGTAGGCTTCAGAGTAGTCTGATTGCTAGTCCAGGGCTTTTACTATCATATTTGAAAAGAATTTGAAATTGGAAGAGTCCTCTCAGAGAAGAGCCAGCTGTGAGCCAGGTGGTACTTGTAAATTGATAAGAAAAGAAAAAAAAATAAATAAAACAAAGTTGAAAATATTCTGGAAAATTTTCTAAGTATTAGTGCTAAAGACTGTAGCATAAGACTAGGACTATTATTATTTCCATTGGAAACCTCAGCAAAGAACTTTGAAAAATTCTTAAAAATCTTCAATACTAAATATTCCATCCAAGTCTTTCATCATCATGAGAATGATGGAAAAGTGGTGACAGAGGAAGATGTGGAGATTCCTCAAGAAAAAGTAGGAAAGTGGCAAAGCTTATTTGTCCAGCTATATGTGTGCTTATTTTTCTACATCAAATCAGTTATGTCTATAGTATTT
>JAOEGS010013147.1:0-56153 GCA_025447755.1 Corythornis vintsioides | reverse complement strand
GATCCTGCTCAGGCAGGGGGGTTGGACTAGATGATCTTCTAGGTCCCTTCCAATCCCTAACATTCTGTGATTCTGTGATTCTGTGAGCTCTACACAGGGCAGATGAAGATCATGTTGAAAGCTTATAAGTAAGAATTAAGGATCACACAAATATAGGCAAAACTGTTGTGGGTGTCTACTGCTGCAGACCACCAAAACAGGAAGAGGATGTCCATGAGCCCTTCTACAGACAGCTGGAAGTAGTCTTATGATCACATGCCCTGGTACTCATGGATGACTTCAATCACCCTGGTATTTGTTGGGAAGGCCATACAGCAAGGCATACTCAGTCTAGAAGGTTCTTGCAGTGCGTTGTTGATAATTTTCTGACACAGGTGGTGGAAGAGCCAATGAGTAGAAGTGTGCTGCTGGACCTTGGACTAGCAAACAAAGAAGGTCTGGCTGGGAATATGAAGGTTTGGGGCAGCCTTGGTGGTAGTGACCATGACATGGTAGAGTTTAGTATCATACAAAGAAGAAGCAGGGCAGTAAGTAAGATTGTAACCCTGGGCTTCAGGAGGGCTAACTTTGTCCTCTTCAAAGACCTACTTGGAGGAATCCCTTGGGCTAAGACTCTGGAAGGCAGGGGGAGCCAAGAGAGATGGTTGATATTCAAACATCACTTCCTCCAAGCTCAAGATAGGTACATTCCTTTGAGTAAAAAGCAAGTAGAGGAGGCAGGAGACCAGTATGGATGAGCAAGGAGCTGCTGGAAAAGCTCATGTGGAAGAAAGAAGTTCACAGCATGTGGAAAAAGGGACTGGTCTCTTGGTAGATGTATTCAAGCTTGTATGTGATGGATTGCTCTGCCCTAGCTATTTCCCTGCATCCTGCAGTATGGGTTTTCCATCTGCATGTCACCTCCATAGATGTTGTCAGTGAAAGCAGAGAGTCTCTCAGGGCAGTGGTGCCATTCCAGGAGAAGGGAAGGTCAAGTGCCCCAATTCAGGACCATCCACCTCTGTGGAAACAATCTGGGCAGTGGGAAGTGGGAAGGAGACATCATGTCCTGTAATACTCTTACCCATAAAAAGAGAAGGTGTCTAGTGGACTTAGGATAACACAGTCAATAATCAGTGTTTTGAAACCATCTCTTTGTCTCTTATGCCAGCTGGAGATGTGATGTGCACAACTGTAAGAATGATCAAAAAAGAGGAATTAGGATAATCTGGTAAAAAAGTCAATACACAGTAACACCAAATAAATTCAAAACCCTGTGCAGGTCAATACTGAGCTGGTTTCTCCCAATGAAATAAAAGTTCTATTTTTTTTTTAATGTGCTTTCATCCTGGTATATGTGGAGTAACACATCTCAGTGTGTTACTCAGATGTGAAAGATTTCCTCACTAAGCAAAGCCAGTGAGAAGCACTGCATATTATTCAGCCATAGTCATGATTGCTAGTATTGACTTGTCTCTGGGTGAGAAGGATGCAGACAGCACAGAGTGGCCTTTGAGATGTCCTAGTTGTAAACAGTATTGTTCTAAAAACTGCTTAGACGTGAATGCGGTTTTGGCTTCTGAGAATTGGGATGAATGATGGTTGAAAACTTCAGTATAGATGCACTCACATGTACTAGAGAAACAGATGATAGGAAAATAATTATAATCAGTGTCTTATATAGACAGAAATACTCTATATAATATATATTTATTATTGCATATATACACAAACTTCATTATACCCAGTCTGTTCTGTATGACATACAATCAATCATTTCTGGTTTATACTCCAAATAAAGGACATTGAAAAGTGAGAAAATGAGATTATTTACAATTCTGAGTATGTAAGGAAACAGGGAGTTACATACCCTCTTTTTTTTTTTTTTTTTTTTTTTTTTTTTCCGTAATTTCAGTACAGGAAGAATATTACTAACTAGAGGATGAACAATGTTAACCACCTTTTGGTAAATGATTTACAAGCACAAAGTTGATGGGGTCTATTTTCACAGTCCCCCATTCTAACAGTTACCAGGGTTACTGGGGTTGTTTCGTATTTGGATCTTGCCTTCGGTCCAAAAAGCTGAAATGGGATGGATCCATAGTGGATGTACTGCCTTGGGTTTATATGGCTTTATATTTTTATGTATTACTTTATATGAACTAAGACCTGGAGAAGTCTTGGCCTAATCTCTCTTCTCAAGAAGGCTTTTAACCTGACTTTATGAGATGACAGTCTCAATATAGTTTAGAGTGGGGAAGAAGGAAATGTGCTCAGATCACTCAAAACCAAAGTTGAAATAGGCTTTACTGGCATATACATTGCCAGTTTTAGCTCAGGTGACTCAAGAAACACAGAAACTGAGTCACTATTTTAGTGACAACAGTGCTACCTCCAGCAAATAGCTGAAACTCATCAAAAGAGTTGCATGATAGAGATGCTTCTGTTTTAACTCATCCTGTCCCTGCTATAACAAGAAGTGTTTTTACAAAGATATTAACAACAACATGAAAAAAAAGAACCAGGGAGAATCTTCACTGTTTATTGGATGCAAGGGGGAACATTGGATGAGGAAAAGGCTGAGGTACTTAATGCCTTATTTGTCTCAGTCTTTAATAGTCAGACCAGTTATCCTCATGGTATTCAGTCATCTGAGCTGGAAGATAAGGATGGAGATGAGAATAATCCCCTCACAGTCAAGGCAATAGTAGTGAACAACCTGCTAAGCCAGTTGGACACCCATAAGTCTATGGGATGGGATCCACCAGGGGTGCTAAGGGAGCTGGTGGAGGAACTTGCCAAGCCTCTCTCCATCATTTATCACCAATCATGGTCAACTGGTGAGGTCCCAGATGACTGGAGACTTTCCAGTGTGACACTCAACTATTAGAAGGGCAGAAGGAGGATCTGGAGAACTGTCAGCCTGACCTTGGTACCAGGGAAGATAATGAAAGTTCATCTTGAGGGTGATCACATAGCAAGTGAAGACAACAGGGCAATCAGGCCCAGCCAACATGGGTTCACAAAGGACAAGTCCTTCTTAAACAACCTGATCTCCTTCAATGATCAAGTGACTCATCTAGTGGATGAGGTAAAAGCTGTGGATGTGTCTACCTGGACTTCAGTAAGGTATTTGACACCATGTCCCACAGCATTCTGCTGGAGAAGCTGGCAGCTCATGGTTTGGACAGGTGGACTCTACGCTGGGTTAGAAACTGGCAGAATGGCCAAGCCCAGAAAGTGGTGGTGAATGGAGTCAAATCCAGTTGGTGACTGGTCAAAAGTGGTGTCCCTCAGGGATCAGTTTTAGGACCAGTTTTGTTTAATACCTTTGGTTTAATCAATTACCTGGATGAGGGGATCAAATGCACCCTCAGTAAATTTGCAGATGACACAAATTTAAGTGGGAGAATTGATCTGAGTCTCTTGAGTCACAGCAACCCCAGACAATGCTACAGGCTTGGGGAAGAATGGCTGGAAAGCTACCTGGCAGAAAAGGATCTTTGGGTGTTGGTCAACAGTCAGCTGAACATGAGCCAACAGTGTGCCCAGGTGGCCAAGAAGGCCAACAGATCCTGGTCTGCATTAGAAACAGTGTGACCAGCAGCAGTAGGGAGGTGATCATACCCCTGTACTTGGCACTGGTGAGACTGCACCTCGAGTACTGTGTCCAGTTTTGGGCACCACAGCACAAGAAGGACATTAAGTTGCTGGAGTGGATCCAGAGGAGGGCAACAAGGCTGGTGAAGGCTCTGGAAAGCATGCCTTGGGAAGAGAGGCTGAGGGAACTGGGGTTGTTTAGTCTAGAGAAGAGGAGACTGAGAGGAGACCTCATTGCTCTCTACAACTACCTGAAAGGAGGCTGTAGTGAGGCTGATGTTGGCTTCTTCTCCTAAATTATTAATGACAGAACAAGAGGAAATGGCCTCATGTTGGGGTAGGGGAGGTTTAGATTAGCTATTAGGAAGAAATGATTTACTGAGAGACTGGTTAGGCACTGTAACAGCCTGTCCAGGGAGGTGGTGGAGTCACCATCTCTGGAGGTGTTTAAAAAATGAGTAGATGTAGCACTTGAGGCTGTGGTCTAGTGGTAAGATGAAAGTTGGACTTGATGATCCTAGAGGTCCTTTCCAACCATTATGATTCTATGAAACAACTAATGGATACTTATTTTTAACTGTAGCAACCTGTCATGTTTTCTAACTGAAGAATGGTGCAGAGAGTATGGCCAGGGGTTAAGCGACCTCTCTATACTGGTGACAAGCAAACTGACATCAGGCAAATGCCTCTGACTGGATTTGCTGCCGCTGGCAGTTGTGCCCCAGAATGGTCTCCAGTTCTTGAGTCAAATGGTTTGAGCCAGTTATTTTTGTGTTGCTCACACCTATTTAGCACAAGTGTTCCAGCTGCTGCACCTCTTCCCACATAAGAATAGCAGAGAGACTCTCCTGTAGGCCAGGAGTCTGGTTTCAAGCCTAAACCTCAGTCTAATACGGTGGCACATGTGACACCCGTCCATCATGGAGTTGCTAGAAAGTTTCTCAAGTGAGAGCACAAGAGGCATAAAATTACTATTCTAATTAAATCAAAGTAACCTTTATCTTTGGGAGGATACTGATGGTGTCAGAGCTGTAAGAAGATATAATCCAGTTCCTTAACATAATTCCTTTACCTTTGATCCCAACACTTAAATTTAGGATTCAGTAGTTAGAATAAACTCTTAGAGTGGTGTAGTAAGGTATTTAAAAAAACCAAACCTTCACATTTTGTTTCCTTTCTGCAGGGTTTCGACTTTTAGATCAGATCACCCTGAAAAAGATGTTTGTGCAACAGGAAAATGTGGTATTGAGATTATCAGAAGAAGGTAGACAATAATATATTTCATGTGACTTGATTGCAAAAAATGACAAGGAAACCACAGGACATTAGTGTGAATGCAATGGAACAAGACCATGAAGTGTGTGGTGTGTGTCACAGACATAAAGGTTTATATAGACTTGAATGAAGTTCAGTTTAGATCAAAAGGACCTTCATGTTCTTTTTTTACTTTTTAAGATAGAAACATGTCTTTTGGCATTACACAGCTTGTGGCTATTGAGGCAGATCTGAAGGTAACAGGATGTGGAGAACACACTTCTGATTTACTAGCAGGAGTGGCTTACACAGGCATGGAAAGTAAACTGTTTTAAGCCCTTGAAGATCAGAGATAAAACTTATTAGCAGGACTGGCTGGGGATTTTTTTTCTCATCACTTCCTTGTCATGCTAATTTGATACAAAGGTACTTCCTTGACTGGCCTATTTGCACAGCATGACACCCAGATTTTGTAAGAGATTACCTTCACTAACTTCAATGCGCCCCCATCTCCATCCCATCTCACTCTGCTATTGCCTCTTGCCTTTGTCATTTTATCCTGCTTCCTCTCATTTCTCTTGGGTCAGTACTAGCTCTTCTTTTGATGTTTGTTTCCTACTGTGTCTTCTACCCACAGGTAGAAATACACCTAAAATGTTGCAGAAATAGGCAATTTGGTTACTGTGACCCCCTGCAGAATAGTACTTTTCAGCAATCCAAAAATGCTCCTACCTCAAAGCAGTCTGCAAGAACTAAAAGTCAAAGCCATCAAGTACTGTGGCGAGTAGCTCACAAAAGATACTTCACTGTGCTTTTTTCTGTTTATTTTTTCACTATTTCAGTATTGAGTTCTAGCAGTATACCTGGGCCCTGAAGAATTTTGTTCTGAAATGTCACCCTAAACCATACAGACTCTCATTCCAGATAGAAAGAATACTCTCTTTAACCTACTATTTTCTGACTTCTCAGCTTCTCCCAAGCATCTTCTGAAGAACACTAAAAAAATGATTCTTTCCTCAAAGCTCTATCTTTTCCTGATACTCAGGGGGTCCTCACATGAAGAATCATTGCCCTGATAACACCAATGAGAAATGACATTTATGAGCACAAATAATCTGATCATGGAACAATTCATAAAAGAGCAGTCACTTTACTGTTTGAGAATAAATTAATCAACTTGAATTTTGCAAACCTGAGTAATTTTAAAAATAGCATATTTTGTTCTTTTCTGTTCACAATTAAGTATCCTGACAAAATAAGCCAATTTATTAAAGTCCTCCATGGAAACAATACAGGGAAAATTGCTCTCAAATACACAGAGTACATAATAACCCCTTTCACCCTTTCCTTCTGACTTCCTCAGAAATAACTACTTTACATGCCAGATTCTGCTAGCCTTAAAACTGAGATCATGCCGCCCAAATTAACAGGACCATTCTTTAGCTATAGTACAATTCAATAGATGTTAGTTTTATAACAAAACACCTATATGTTCTGAAATTTTACATTGGTGAAAGCCCATATTGTGTTATTCTGTGTGGTATACTCTCACCATGCAGGAACAAAATCTTTTATATCTCATTTTCTCACACCAAGCTTTTTTTTTTTTTTAAAAAAAAGTTATATATATTTTAAATCATCTTTTCACAAGACACAATGTTCTGTCCTTAGCACAAAATAAACCAAACAATGAAATTGATATTTTGTGTGCTGAGTAGTATTTGGAAGCAAGAGAAAAAGCAGATGAGCCTAGCCCTCATTCAGTTGTCATTTTTTTTCAGAATGTCAATGTTAATAGGACTTTTTTTAGAGAAAACTATGAAACAGACACTAAAGAATTGGAAACACTTATTCAGAGGAAAAAAAAAAAAAAAAAAAGAAAGGTGTATACCACTGCTACACCAGACACCAGTGTTCTATATACTAATTTTTTACAAGAAGTATCTCTGTCTTTCATCGAAACATTTCGCAATCCTAAAATACATCAATGCAAAAGTGTCCTAATTTTGATTTTGAAAATGTAGTCATCTTTCCTCTCAGGTAACACGAACTTTCAAGATTAAAATATCTGTTTCAGGTACATGATTCTGAAATTTGCTTGTGTATGTTCATTCCCCTAACAAACACAAATAAAGATAACTGAGATAGTACTTTTAAGGTATTTTTTAATTGAAAATTTGAAAGTTCCACACAAAAAAATGAAGAGATTTATAAACTACTCAATGTGTTGTTGAATCCAGGTTGCTCTCAAACAGCCCTCATTCCAAGAAAAATATTAATCACCAAACTGTGTATAGTCTGAACACTTAACTAAAAGGTGTCTTTCCAAACACATTGTTTTGAGCATTTAGGGAGGGCTAGGAACACACACAGATACTGAGAAAGGGATTGAATTGCTTTATGCAAATCTGGTCTCTCATTGTATTATTAAAATTATCAGTTGAAAATGTAGACACTATATTGTTATTACTCTCGAACAATTTACTGTCTGGTCTTTTGTGGGTTCCTGTATGAATATTGCTTGTATATTCTTCATTCTGAGCCTGCATTATGTTTTGTCTCCCCTGTTTATACCAGAGCAAATTGAAAGGTTTAGCACACTAACTTTCTGTGTTAAATTTTATTTCTTTAGACAGATGGAATCTAGCCTGTCTCTGCTTGGAAGACAAAAGGTTGTGTTTAATGGAAACCTAACATCCAGAAATACATCTGGAGGGTGATTTAAAAACATCAAGAAAGAAATCCTACCACTTTTTTTGAAAGTTAATTTTGCTAGTTGATAACTTTCAGGGTTAAAAACCTGAACTTTTTTACTGTGGGTTAATCCTTCTGGACAGTCTCCCTCCTGAACTACTGCACTTGATTCAGGGTTACATTGCTATCTGCTCTCATGATGTTTGGAATTTGGGACTGCATCTTGAAAAACTTGCTTAACTCTTCTGTAAGTACTAATCCCCTGCTTGTATTATATTAACAGATAGTGACTTCAGCTAAAATTTCAAAAATATTTGCACAGTAGCTCTGCTACAATACCAAATAGGAAAAATGGAAGGTGAGAGAAGAGTCCTTCCTCTTTTTATAGGTGAAGAAATGAGGTACCCTGCATGGACGTTTTGGGCTCATTTAGGAATGTTTTGGACAATTGTCACATGGTGGACTTAACTGAACTATTTTGAATTTACAAAGGAATAAAAGAAGAAGAGAATTGGCTCTGAAACTTGCCTGAGAGGAATAAGAAGCTTGTGTGGACCAGACCCAGAAAGAAAAGCCCTGGAAAAGAGCCAGACAATTTATAGTTACAATAGATTAGAGCTCCTGTCCTAATTCTATTTACCCAACTGCTTACTGCCCCATATCCTGTAAACTCAGACTATGCATTGATGAACTCCCACATATGTGGCACCACACCAATGCTACTTTAGTCATTTCAGTCTAAGTCAGCTACAAATTTGGAAGATTTTAGTCAGCAGATAACTTGATAGTTTCCCTCTCTTTAATGGATATGAACAATATACATTGTGCCTTGCTATATGAATTTATTTGCTTTGCCTGTAAAAGCATTCCTGTGGTCAGACTACTCTGAGGCATGTAAATTCTTAGTGGGTGTTTGGTGACAAGCTGAGCCAAGATCACCCTCCGAGATTTTCTACAAAATTTTATCTTCTGGTTCAGATTTTCACTAGGCCCTTTTGTGAGTTCCTACTATTTTCTTTTTCATGTTTTCATCTGTAATATCTCAAGCAGCAAATTAAGCTGCTGCCCACTGCCATGGTTGTTGTCTTGTTCATCTAGTAATAATCTGAACCCGGAAAATGTGGCATATCTCCTTGGCTGGCCCAAGATGGACAATGGACAGACCAAATTAACTATTTATAAAACAGGCTCAGTAGTCTCCATTTTTTGCATATCATATTTGACTGTTAATAGCTATTCCTGTTTCAGCCTTGCCTTTGTCTCGCTGTAATATGCAGAGGGCATTTCCACAAGTCAGATTCTTTTTTTGAAAATAAACTTTTTGCTTGCTATGTGGTAGATTTGCATGTATCACTCTTGTCAACTATAATGAAAGTTACACATGTAAAAACCCTGGTGGCAGATTGTGATAAGGCAGATTTGACACACATCACTCTGCAGATAAGAATGCTACAAGACTTTGACATTTGTGAAATGCTTCAAGGAAGGACTGTATATAATTGATAACAAAATGCAGATGGTTTGAACAAATTGGATGCCAAGAAGGTGACCAGCCTTGGAAGAAAGTTTGTGGCAGAACTCATGCATAGAAAAGAACAGAGAAAGAGCAGGCCAGTTTTGCCCTTCTATACTCTATAATGCTACAGGCTGGGGGAGGAGTGTCTGGAAAGCTGCCTGGTGATAAAGGACCTGGGGGTGCTGGTGGACACCTGGCTGAACATGAGCCAGCAGTATGCCCAGGTGGCCAAGAAAGCCAACAGATCCTGGTCTGTATCAGAAAGTTCTCAAAGTCATCCAATGATAGGACAAGTGGCAATGGCAGTAAGTTGGAGCACAAAAGGTTTAGGATAAACACAAGAAGAAAAAACTTTTTCACAGTGAGGCTGACAGAGCTCTGGAACAGGCTGCCCAGGGAGGTTGTGGAGTTTCCTTCTCTGGAGACATTAAAAACCTGTGTGGATGTGTTCCTGGGTGATCTGGTCTAGGTGATCCTCCTCTGGCAGGAGGGTTGGACTAGATGATCTTTCTAGGTCCCTTCCAACCCCTAACATTCTATGATTCTGTGATTCTATGATTCTGTGACCCTTACTGCAGAATTAGTGCTACTGAAAGTAAAAAAGAAGGACTAGGGAGAAAACAAACCCCCCTACAAGATCAAAAGATACTGATGGAAAACTTGGCAGTCGCATGATGGTTTACTTGCTTACTTCTTCCCCTATCTTTCAATTTCACAATGGGAATCTGTGAGTGCTGGATGCAGGCTCTCTTCTTAAACAAACTCTGCCTTTATTGAAGCATTTAAAAAAATAGCAAGTAGTTATTGAAATGTCACACATCACTTCCCACACCACCTGCATGAAGATTTCTTTCTGTCTCTTAAAGAAATGGCATTCTCTATTTACTTGAATGACAGACATACTTTTCCTCTAGCTTCTACTTTAAATTGTTTTGACTATTACTCATAGCTGTTTAGAACTATAATACTGACTTTCTTGCCACTACCTTGGTGATTGGTCCTACAGTATAGCATGTGGGGGCTTTTTTGTTTGTTTGTTTTATTGTTGTTTTGTGGTTTTGTTGTAGTTATTTGGTTTGGTTTGGTTTTTTGTTTGTTTGTTTTGCCTCGTTTTTTTTTTTTTAATGGCTGGACATGGTGATCCTAGACATCTTTTCCAATTGCGACAATTCTATGATTCTGTGTGACTGACTGCAGGTGAGCCATTGAAAGCTTTGCACCTTATGTAAAGAACGTAGCTGTACTCATGTACTACATCAGTCTGTGTCCATGTTTTCATAAAGAAATAGCTCACAAACCTCTTGACAACAAATTATGGGCTCTTTGTTTATGGAAAAAAAATAAGATAAACAATGAGCTGAAATACAGAAAGAACCATACTTTCTGTTACATTTTATGGACTTCATTTTTCATAATCAGAAGGGATCTTGAAAATCCAGAACAGAGAGATGCAGACATAAGGTGCCATGAAGAAGGATTACATAAATAAAACTAATAGATATACAGTCATCTTTTGGAGGTACCCACATGATCTGATAAAATGCAAGGCCTCTCTGTGCCATATAGTGGAGTCCAATGTTACTAGTATCAGAGGTCACTGAACCCCCCTGCAAATCTGCAGCTGCACCAGTGCTGATCTTGGCTCAAGATAATGTCCAGGTCCCCAGAGTTCAGGCAAAGCACAGCTAAAGCAGCTGCCACCACTGTGGTGGGTTTTGGCTTTCTGCAGGGGACAGCAGGCTGCCTGCAGTGACACTGACACCAACATCTCTTGGCTGTGCTCCACGGTGCCGTGCCACACACGTCAGCTGTGAGGCTGACAGACCTGCCCCAGGCTATCTGTTGAAATATCCCTCTGGTGCCTGTCAATAAATCCTTGAAGTAAGCCTTTTTGTGTAGCTGAGTGAACTCCCCACTCCCACCCTTTGCCAAAATAATGCATTCTAATCTGCTTTAAACGTTGTTCCCCGATGTTTTTCCTCACATCCCTTTTTCCACCCACAAGAGGGCACCAACACTGCATCCTTTGAGACACTGTATTTTTCGGGGAAACATGTGCCTTAAGGGAAACTGGGGAGAGAAGCCAAAGGGACCCAAGCAGCAGTTTCAGGTCTGCAGCACCTCCTTTCCCCCCAGGGCTCCACAATTTTAATTCCAAGGTTTTGATCCAGAAACATGTCTGGTGACAGCTGCATGAAGCCTCCAACGGGAGATGGCTGCATAAAACCACTAATAGGAGGTGGTAGTTCACAGGCATATATTTGATTTTATTTCTCTGTTTTGCCTCTTGGCCCCCGCTTCAAGCAGGAAGAATATAAAAAAAGGCATTTCTGGAATTAGAAACCTTCACGAATCTTAAGAGTAACCAGTTGGAGAGCTGAGAAATACCAGACACCAAATGTCTCTTGAAATAAAACATACATAAGACAGCCAACAGACAAATCTTATTCAGAGAAATCAGAGAGAGGTAATAACACAGTTAAAATTGCCATAGGACAGGGAGGATCTAGTGAATAGAGAACAAGCTGAAAAAAGCTCTTGTACTGAATAACATGACACAATAACAGCTATGGCTAAGACAAGATAAATATGTGGATAAAATGAAAACCAAGAAAGGAAAGGAATACTGAGTGTGGTCTATGGATTGCTTACAAACACAGAAATTATTCTAAGGAAAGAAAAATGTAGGCTAAGTACCAGACAAGCTTCCTGCACTAGGCAGAGAGAGCCCACATGCTCTCGTGTGGGTAGTGAAGTTTGTTTCCCTTATTCTGGAATTTGTAAATGCTGTGCTAGGCTTCAGAGGCAGGACACAGCTACCAAAAGGGTGTTACTCTGGCTTCTGCTAGAGCTCTAGTGTACTTAATCTACTAATGAACATATCTTTTACACAATTCTGTGATCAGAGAATTATAAGAAACCCATGTAATGATCTTTCTTCCTTTTTCCTCCTCCACCTCTACTGCCTGTGCAGAGCACTTTCTCAGGCAAAGGCAGAACTGTTTCCACCAAGACCTACAACTTTAGAACCATGGGTACTAGAGGAAAACAGTAGAAGATTAGTTTAAAACAGATTTTTAAAAAGTGTTTCTTTAAAAAATGTGTAGTGACTTTATGGTCCTTGCTGCCACTAGAAATTGTGAAGGCAAGCAAAGCCTCCACAGGTTAAAAAAGGTTTCGGACAAATTCATAGACAATAGGTACAAATGGAACATGAAAACTCTGGGCAGGGATATATTCTCAAAATCTTAACTCAATGATATTGATGCATAGGAAGTACAAGGGGTATGGACTACAGACTATGGCTAAGCTTGCGTGGTCTCCCTAATGACTGCTTTTGCTGCCACCCCTGGAGAGAGGACACTGAATAACAGGCAGAGTTCACTTCTATATCCTCATGTTCCCCCATTCCACTCTTCTGATTTAAGCAACCACAACTTATAATATTACGATCACTCATCAAACGACTCTCTAGAGGTTGTGTAGAAAGAGGAAACAATACAAATTGTTGCGCCTTGAAAAGCTGATCTGAAAAAGAACTAGAGTGTATTCACAAGACTTTCAAGCCATCACCTTCCAGGGGCCTTGATGTGGATGTTGCACACAGAAAACCAGCTGGAAAATGCAACATCAAGTGCTGGTAGAATCATTTGCTATCAGAAGATACAATTCTTGCAAACTAAATGTCCTTCACCAGACTGCATCAGTTTGTCTTGTGTTTATTTTGGCAACAGAACAAAATGGGGAAGGGAGAGTCCTCTTGGTATTGCCCAAACATCCCATTCCAATATATTTCGAATGAAACATTTTTATTTTCATTCTTTTGAGAGAGCTTTGAGAACATTTTGGTTTTAATTATAATAAAAAAAAAACTAAGAAAAAGAAGGAAAATAAAATTTTATGTATAGTGGCCCATGGATTGAGTCACTTTGACAGTTACAGAACATGAAATTGCACTGAACAGAAAAGAATTAAATAAAATAATTAATATATCAAATTTTAACAAGCATAGCAATGGTATTAAAAAATGTAATGCTTATGTTTTATGGTACAGGAATAGCCATCATATCCTCATTGTTTTTGTTATATGAAGGTCTCACTGGGAAAAACACTAGGGAAAGTTTAGTGTTTAGTGACGTAAGGAACATAGAGATGGTAAATGTAAGTCTTTGCAGGGGAAGGCCTCAAAAGAAACACTCCTGGACTTTTCAAGGCTCTAATTTTCCTAATGTCCATAAAGGAATGCCTTTCAGGACCATGCATTTGTTGAATGGAGATCAAACTCTACAATTTCCTTTTGCAAGACTAGGGAAAGGACTTAGTTTTGTCAGAAACAATTTTTTAGAAAATAATTTCAGAAAGAATACTTCAGGTCTGACTCAGAAAATTCAGTTTCTAGATCAACTTTTTGCCTGGCTTTATGCAGGGCATGTAATCAGCCCCGTGGGTACCGGCAGTGATGGGCAGACCACACCAAGCTGCACTTGGGCATGCACATAATCCAGTGCACCAAACAACCCCGTTTTCTCTGTCAGGCTTAACACCCACTAACCTGTGAGAAGGGATATTTCCCTTTCTTATGAAGAGGAGGGGGAATAACATCTGAGAGACAAAATCCACTAATAATTCTGTAGTATTCAAATACTGCAGTAGTGTAGGCGGCAGGAATAGAACTGAACTGTTATCACACTCTATTTACACCTACTTGTGGATATCCTGATTCATATGGGGAGTATCTGGAGAATACACTGGATTGTACTTACCATTTTTTCCTGACAAGTATGAAAGTGGTATATGAATCTATCCCTTCTACGGGTTGGGTTTTTTTTTTCATGTACCTCTTTTCTATTAATGTGTATTTCTTGAAATGACAATCTTTTGTAGCTTTTTTTTTCTGAAAGTAACTTTGAATTAAAACTACTGGAAGTTATAGAATCTGCTGTGGTATTTTTCACAGATTTCGCAATTCAGTCACAGGTTTCACATTTAGTAGTTCCACTGCCTGTTTTTAAGGCTAAGTAGACAACTTCTTTCAAATTACTATGGACATCCCAAGCATGGAAAGGTGTAATAGGAATAGGCTTTTGTCCTAGGCTCACCATATAGGGTGTTGTAGAACAGATAGCCTGTTACACTCAGTATTTTAGAATTTGCATAAATTGTAGGTTTTTTCCTTGACAGTCATTTTTTCCTTCACAGCAGTTATTTGGGGTTCATACAGGGAAATGTAAAATATGTAAATGGGGAAAGACAAAACTGGAACAGTATTATTAACACCCTTACCATGTTCCCTTCATTAGCACAGTAAATGCTGTAGATCTGTGGACACATCATGGACCAGGTGCCAGGTATCTGCAAGTCCTAATCTCATCTCTACAGCTCTAGAAATAAGCATAAGAGAATTAACTCATCACACTTTATTGCTTGAAAGCATCTATAAACTAAAATAGTATTTCAGATATTCTTCCATAATTTAATCACAGTTTTACTAGATTTACTTTCTTAATGGCCTTTCCAGGCCATAACTCTTAATGCATAAGCCTGTCCAAAACATGGAAACTTGTTTCCTGATCCATTGTTGGAAGTATCAGGACAGGGGACCTGTTCTTAGTGAGCAAAACTCCCTAACATTATAGCATGAGCTCTTGTTTTCTCCAGAATTTGGTAGCTGTAACCACATAACTGTTTCATTAGCTCCTCTTGGTGTCAGAATTCATTACAAAATCTCCTGCTTATCCTTCCCCCCCCCCCCCCCACCATTTTCTTTTTAAAAGAATTGAGATAAAGGTTGAGAAAGATTCCAGATCAAAAGCCCTCAAAGTCCTCCTTGCTCCACTCTAAATCCCACGTCAAGAAACACATTTCTCCTCCCAGACATGACTCTTAACCCTTTGTCTAATAAAATAATTGAAACCTGCTCCTAGTCTCTCCTGCTTTCAGCCATCTCCCTTGAAATTCTCAAATAGGATACCCGGTTGTTGGCCTTTGAACCCACAATGAGTATATGGAAGTCAAAGTAATTAGTTTAATACATCTAGAGAGTGTACAAGTTCCTCTCATGTCTGGGTCTGATCCTTCAAGGGGCTGCATATCCTCAGCTGCCTTTTACTGCAGATGTGTAAGCATTTCTGAGAAGGCCAAGAACAGATAAAATTAAAGCTCTGGGTGGAAGGAAGCTGCTAATATTAAGAGAATGAAAAAGTAATTTTATTATAGAAAAAAATAAAAATAAATGCAAAAAAACCCACCATGATGTAGAATGCTAGCAAAAATATAAAATTAGTAAGGAATGCAATAGAGTGGGGCCAAAAGAATGAGGCTGAAAATAAAGACAGAGATAGTGTAATGTTAATTCCCAAGACAGCAAGCTTGGCAATAAGCCTCTTAGTAAAATCCTGGGTCATCAGGGTAGAAGAGAAATTGTAAGGGATAACTTCTGTTAGAATTCTATATTGCCACCTCCTGGGAGGGACAATACAGAGACATGTCACCATTGGCAGCACTTCACTGAGACAGAGGAGTAGAGAAGGAGATGTCAAACCACAGCACCTGAGACCCTTCTCTTTCCCTGCAAGGCACTGTTATATGGGAAAATATTTTTTCGGGAGTCGGGGGGGGAATTCCTGCCAGAACCCTTCCACTGGAGAGCCTCAAGGCAGTTTTTGAACAATCTGGACACATGATTGTACTTTCTCTCAAACTTCTTATATTTTCTTCAAACTTTGATTGTACTTTCTTTTGTACTTTTTCTTGAAGAAGCAAAATAACTAAACTTTTCAATAAAAAGCTATTAAATTAATAAATAAGTAAAATAACTTGTAAATAAACCTTTTTTAAAGAAGTGAAACTTTAGAATAAAAATACTAAATTTGTTACATACTCTGCCAGCTTCTCAGGAAAACAGACCGTGACAGTAGTCTGCAAGGAGGTGACTGTTTTGCTTTCAGAGACAGTTTTTCAAACCTCTTCACTTCCTGTCTACAGCATGGTTTAGAGAAAGATATTTTCCTCCACAGGCAAACAGGTTTTTCATATATACTGCTGTCTTTTTAATTGCAGTGGCTATAATATTAGGTCAGGCTTCAGATATTTGAGTTCTAGGAGTTGACTGCAGACAAAATTTTAACTAACATGTTGCATAAATTCTAATTCAGCAATTTATTACATGAGGAATTCATTCTTTACATAAACAGAAACACAGTTTCTAATGCAGTTGGAATGCAGTGTTGGAAATTTTGATTCAGCAGCAATTATGTGCTGGATTCATTCATAATATTAATGGAATGAATATTAGTCTTAAGTGCTGTTGGAAGATGTCACTGGAAGACTTTTTACCTTTCATTTCACACTGTTTTCAGAAATACATTTGAGGGCTTTTTGGAAGCTGCAGTACATCCAGATGACACAGCAGAGAGATGCAGCTCTGGTTAATACACCAAAGGCCTTGCATTCAGATACCTTGACATGTCAGATATTATTCATTTAAATCATGAGGTTGGACCACCAAGGAGTGACCTGTTATAATCTGCTGCAAGCCATGGGGGTGAGGAGAGGGTTTTTGCAGGACAGTAACATGCATAGTTAAAATCTCTGGGGTCCAACTTCTGTTTTGGGGAAGGACTTATTGATTGCAAGGCCACATTTAACGGGAAGGATTTCATGGGCCTGCTGATACATGTAGGTTGCCTGGTAAGTGGGAGTTTCACTTTTTGCACACCATGCCTTCTTGGAGGGAAAAAAAGATGCAGGGTCAAGTACAGAAGCTGCACATAGTACCAAGAGCAATGAAAGAAGCCACTATCAGAAGATAGCATGGGCCTGGTAAGTGAAAGTGTGGTCTCGAAAATCCTATAAATAACCTGTAAAAAAGACATGTGGAAAATGTCTTTTACTTTCCACAGGCTACATTGCACTGAACCTACTATGTTATTTTGGAAGAGTTTTCCAATGTGGAATATTTTAGCCTTGAGGGCAAGGCCTGCCTAGATAACACCATGGTAAAAAAGCCTATGGCCTATACCCCACTGCAGGACAAGTAAGATTTCCCCCAAGCACCCCATATTCCTGGTCTCACATTCCATCGCCAAAAACACCTGAAGACTTGCAGCTGCTCAGCTGCTTTCTCTCTAGCACAGCACATTCAGTGCTCCTCAGAAACCCATCAGAAGCCCAAGCTCATTGTATCAGAGAGGTGTGGGATTTTTTATCTCATACACATCACGATAGTCATTGTGTAGATGCTGCTAAAATTAGGAGCCACCTGCATGTGTTTTCATAGCTCTGGAGAATCCAGCTGAGCATTTAAGATAGGAAGAAGGGAGGGTGAATGTCTTCTGGGACCCAGATATCCCTGGTGTTTGAATGTATATATGGTAGTCAAGAAGTGTATTGATCCTCTTTCTAGATGCTGGAATAAAGCCCAGACCCTTGCAGACTTAAAACAGAATCTTAGTTTTGTGCCAGCAGAGCCACCAGGATGACTGACTCATAAATCTGGATGAAGTCATGGAAATATGGACATCTTGAGATCACAAACACACATTCGGATACAGTTTTACAAATTAAAGTACACAAGAGATTCTTAGTATTGTAAATTGCTGCAACATAGTCCTATCTCAGCCTGAAGGTGAAGTTCAGAGTGCATTAGAATGTAAATCAGCTCAGTGGAGATAATTTGTTTCTCAGTGAACATTGCAGCTTTTGAGTAGCAGCATCCTGGATGAACCTACCCTCCTGCAAATATCCCAAACTCCTTAGAGATATGGGCATTAACAACAACATATATATAAGAGGCTTTAAGTCACAAAGAATACTGCTGCAAATGGTTGTGTCACACTATGCATTTTTGCTGACATCTCATTTCCTTTCTCTTGTTTTGTGGTGAAGGTGTAAACGGGGTTTATTACCAAGTCATCCTTCTTGTGGTAACAGATGTAAGTAACAAAAACAGCACAAAAAAAGGATTATTAACATCTATGGCAAATTTTTCACTACTCTGGCCATAATTTTGAGTCCTGCAAAGTGGAAGTTATTATCACATCCAAGTGCACCCGCTTTCCAAAGAAGGAAGAATAAATAGGAAGAACTAACATGTTTCATAGAATATTGGTCCAGAAAGAGACACAAAATAATTGAAAATGTATACAATGCCAAAAATATGAGTAGGAATAATAAAGGTGGGTTTTTTTAATTCACATAAAAATTACTATTTTATGGACAAATACATGTTTTTACCTGTGTTAGGTTTTAGTTGTAGAAAAAAAAAAAAGGTTCTTCTGAACAATGGTTGCCTCCTGCAGCTGTAAGGTTAAAGCTTGGTTTTGGATACAGAAAGAATTTGGTGATCTTAGCTGTGGTTTTGGTTGTTTTTTTTTTTTTTCTGTAGCTCATAAAACACACTGACAAACTGTTCATTGCAAAGGAAACTGCAAGACTGAATTAACAGGATTCAGGGTTGGAGTGCACTGGCTGAACTACAAGATGAAGCTTGCACAGAACATGCATTGTGTCTGGTTCAAACCAGAGCAATTAGCTGTTCACTTTCATGACTATTAAATGCACCCATAATTAAAATTTAAAAGTCTGAAGTCTATACTATTTTTTGCAAGCCCCAATTATGAGTAATAAGATTTAAGTTTAAGTTTAACTTATCTCTTAATAGAGGGTAAAGAGCTCTTATAAATCAGTCAAATAGGAATTGTCACTGAAGACCTATTACTGAAGAATTGCTGTCGAAGTAAAACTAATTAATATCTGTCACTGCAAACAGTTAACTACAGAAAACTTTCCTGCTTAACTACCAGCACTATTAAACCACTAGAACTGACATCATCAAAAGAAAAAGTAGGAGAGAACACAATGTCTCTTCTGACATCAGCTTTTATCTTCTGCTCTGGTGATATTCTGAAGTCTTTTTTCATGAAACCTGACCAGACAGAACCGAAGCCAGGTCTGGCTTCCCAATTAGCTCTAGTAATGTGGCGTCGGATCACGTTCTCAAAGATCTTCCCCTTAACTGAACTTTCAGATCACAAAAATACAAAAAGAAAACCTTTAAGAGACTGAGAAGTCTATAAGTTTCACTCAAGTGACCTGGAGATGACTGTGCCACCCTTGGGCCCTGAAGTGGTAGCCTGTTCCTGAGATCTCACTAAGTATCCTCAGGTCTCATCCATGACTCTGATCACACAGCTTGGGACTGCTTGAAATGGAGAAACACTATCCATGTTCAGCAGTCAGAAGTGATCCCACTCATTAACTTCTTTCCCTGGTGATATACATCTATTCCAATAAAGCACTTGTCACTGGGTTGTGGAAGCTCCATCATTCATGTCAGTCAAACTGAACTGGAAAGAGCATTGGTGGATTTTCCAATGGAAACAACATGATGAGAGCTCCTGGGAAGGTGAGTGAGCTGCCCTTTGCTTTTGGGGGAAGAAAGTTAATATAAACCTCCTCTCAACCCAGCTTCAGTGTCCTAATCCCATACCTCAGAATGCAGTGCAAGTACTCATCAACACAACCTGAGGCCTGCCAGTTTTCTGCTATTTGGACTACTGCAGCCTCACCTTCTGTTTGTTGGGCTTTTTTTTCTGCTCTATCACAGAATGGCTTTGACACCCACTGCAGCCCAGGGAGAGGCTTTGTTGCTGAATGCTGCTTGGGTCCATGACATCCATGAGTCTGAAATACTTTCTTCAATGTAGCTGTGTAAGCAGACAGGATGGAAAAATATGGAGGGTGATCCAAAGACTTAAAGAAAAAGAAACTGTTCCTAGTGTAGGAAACACATGAATGGCCAAAAATCTTCGCCCAGTTGAGAAAGAGATTGAGGAAATGGTTTCAGCTGGAGAGCTCTGACAATGGGACATGCTTGACTTTCCTACACATCACCTCTAAATTTCATATCTGAGTATCAGATATCTATTTAAGAGGTGACAAAGAAGGCAAACCTTCAGGTACACTACGTGATTCTCCTTCCCAAGCAGTCCAGAAAATAAATAATTCTTTGGCTTTGGAGTTTTCAGCTTACTACTGGAGATGAGCTGAGCCACTTCCCATCCATCTGTCTTGAATATGAAATTCTATGCAAACAATGATTAGCTAATCTATTGTTTTGGATTAACATTCCTTAGCCCTCCCAAGAAAAGAGAATATTTTACTTTGCTGTTCATAATAAAGACAGTTGAAATCTCTACTGTTAGCAGTTGCTATGGCAACTGCTGGCTATTTATTTTAAAGGAGGGAAAGAGTCATCTTTTCACTGGGTACCTGACTCAGTTTTGTTTCTTCACTTGCAATCTGCTGTGGTGTGTGAAACAGCTCCCAGACACTACTGCCATGCCCAGCTGAAAGACCTACTGATCTAATAGGCCAAGTCCTGCCCATTGGTCTTGAATTTTCAGTGACTTCAACAGAACTACTTGGAAGAGTAACCCAGCAGAATGACATTTAAAAACCTCTGTCTTTTGCAGTACTCCTTCAATTTATTGCATTGAAAAAACAACACAGCTTTATCTTTGTCAGATAAAGGTCTCAGTTCAGCTTTAAATTCAAGTTCACCAATGTGACATTGGGAATGAGAGTGGGTTACTACTCAGTTTAGTTACATTTTCAGTAGTAAACCAGCTTCCTTCACTATTTCTTTGCTATTTGCCATTATGTTTATGGTTGCTACTACCTGAACAAATCTCTGATCTTTCCATCTCCTCATGTATTTTTCTTTATATAAAAGAAAAAACACTTGATGCTGTGCCACCCAAGCATAAGTGCCATTCTTTATTATGGAAAAAATTACAGCTTGTGCCTTTATAACCTGCCAAATGAAAACCACCAACTCAAGTTCTAGTCCAAATTTTGCATCTGGATCCAACAACATTATAACGGGTCTGGAAAAGGAAACATAGAGGCAGAGCTGTCTTTAATGACAAAGCAACATCTATGTATATGAAACTATTTTATTGATTTTACATGTTGGGAAGGAATATAATGATCATCTAGTGTGATCTTCTATGCTACGAGCTTCATCAAGAACATAAAATACATTTCTACTGAAAAGCACAGTCTAGTGTAACATGAGAACATTTGGGAAATATTAGCAGCATAGATGAAGCATCAGAGAGAGCCTGTGACATCGAGAACAAGGAAAGCCAAACAGTTTAAATCAAGACAAAGAAAATACCAAACGACAATGTAAATTCATACTTAAAAAGAACAAACTGGCAAGCATCTTAAAGTGATATAATGAGGGGAAGGAAAACTGGCATATCTTCATGGAAGTTAAGTAGTTGTTCTTGGAAATCAATGAAAATACATGGCATGGAAACATAAAATAATAAGTATTATTTGACATTCATATCTTATTAATAAAAAAACATTTCCACTTTAATAAATCAGGGTGTTTTAGGAAGTGTGGGCTTTGTACATTTTGGTTTTATCAACAGTACTTCAATAATGTTTAAGACATAATCACAGGAATACCTCGAGTGTTCAATTAGTTGAAAATGTTCTAGGGTAGAAATGGAGATAATGAAATTATAAGGATAATGTTTTGTGGCTCACATGAGATTTATATGTTCCAATATAAACTCAAGCTGCACATATGGCATTAGAGAAAAAAAAAAAAAAAAAGAAAGAAGGAAGGAAAAAGAAAAGGTTCCTCTCCAGAGGAACAGGAGTGATGTATGGAATTTGACTGAAGTGGGCATTTTCTGGCTTCTCAGGTCTTCTTGGGGGTTTTCGTACTGGTGCTTTGTTTGGATGAAGTGACTAGGAAATACTTCATTTTCAAATGCCATCTTTACTGTTGTCCTACTGTCTGAAACCTTGAGCAGTACTAACTGAATAGCATCTAAACACACTATGACTTACTTTGCAAAATTCATTTCCTCCCTGTGTAAATTATGCTCAGAGGGAATACAGTGCAAACCACAAGCCTGGAAAAACCTGGAAAAAAAATATGTCTGTCCCTCTCTCAAATTGTAACTGCTAAAAACCACAGGATTCGTCTTTTGCTGTACAAATTCTACAAGCTGGAGAGGAGTGAGAGTTGAGACGTGGAGAGGGCAGAAGAGTGAGAAGGAAGGGAGAGAGAATGGGCTTGTGCTGGGTGATTTGGAACTTTGCAGTGCAAATTTAACACTGAAGGGTGGCTTGTTTTCCATCTCATTCTCTAGCTGCAATTCAGTTATTCATTCTTCCTTGTGGAAAAGGGCCCTTACTCCTAGTATTCCTAGTGTCCCTAGAAAGGCATCTGTCAGATTTCTTGGGAAGTCTAGAAGAGGCTAGCTAAACCACAGTCAAATAGTGAAATATTTTGATGTTTTCATTTCAAATAAGAATGTTTTATAAAAGTAGGACACTGTTTTGGGAAAAGGAAAACAGAGTACAGAAGGTTATCAACACTGAATACCTCATGGCAGAAAGCGTGTTATGTGGTGAGCTGGCCTACGTTTTCCTTTTAATAATATGGTATTAAGCCAGCTGGGTGCCTCCTGGAGATCTTAGGCCACCTGGGCCAGAGGCTACAGGCTTTCACAACATACAAGGCAGCTTGCAGCACCTGTGGCTGCTCAGCTCTTCCTCCTTTCCAGGGCAAGACCTCTTCTAGACACATTGCCATAAATAACTTTGAGAAACTGCACGTGGAAGATTCTTAGCATGTGCAATGTTTAAGCTGTTTACCCTAGGATGGAAAAGAATAGAGGGAAAAGGGGTCAACACAGCCCCAGTGGAATTAAGAAATTCCTCACAAGGTCAGCTGACACTCTCAGAAAGAGCCAATAGAAATTCCACTTTATGCCAAACTGCTGATACAGGTGTAGACTGAGAGTGCAGAGGAGAAGATGATATAATTTTTGTATGTATTGTCACAGTCTGCCCATTGACATCACACTATCTCTAAAGCCAGAGGAGATTAAAAGAAGGTTGTACTCATAGGTGTTGGACAACATTTTTTTTCTATCCTTCATGGCAAATCTGACTCCTCTGTACTCATTATACATCACTGGATTCTGTGGAAGAAACCCTATTTTGCATACCTTCAAGGTCATATGAAAATAACACCTCACAAAATCCAAGAACTGGCCAGAGATTTATGCATGGCAAAGGACAATACCCCATGGACACAGTAAGAGGGAAGCTCAGGAAAGTGTGCATCAGTTTCTTCCTTGACACAACAATTCTGAACAAATCAGTTCCTTCCACCAGTTTTGGGTCTCTTGTTTGGGAAATGCAACCTGTACTATCACTGCTTGCCCCTTCTCTTGCCTCATTCTTCTAGGCAATGTCTACCATGTACTGTGCATTTATACAATAGCCAGGAAAACAATACTATTCAGAGTTGCTTTATCAGCAGTGAATGCATTAACTCCATAATGTACCTTGTGTCTATTTGACTATTTAGTGACACACATGCAGTGGACTCATTTAATTTTGTGTATATGTGTATTCAGGTTGACTCAGAAATGTCTCAAGCTTCAATATTTAGTTGTAATGTCAGCTCGTTTTGCAGGCAAATGAATATAGCCCAGAGCGACATCATTTCTTTTTTCACTAGACCAATGCAATTCAAAGAGGGTTACACTTTAAATTTGAGAACATTTATATAAGCCTATAGCCTTTTCACTTACCCATGAAGAGCACTTAAAGAAAATATTATTCCCTGACTACATCAAGTGAAGTTCTCATCAACTCTTCCAGGAATTACAGGAAAGGGTATTTTGTAAGACAAAGACCAATTGAAGAGAACCCAAAGGAGAGAACCAAGAATAATCAGATGTCTAGAAACATGTGATTTACAGAGAAAGATGAAATACATTAAAATTGCTTATTCTAAAAGAGAATTGGAAAGAATGTGATAATAGTCTTCCAATACATAGAAGTCTGCTTCACAAACACGAGAGATAACCTGTTTTCTCATGGTGGATATAATGAGAAGTAATGGACTGAAACTGCCATATACCAGACCTAGGTAAGATACTGAGAAGAATTCTCTCTCTCTCTCTCTCTCTGTCAGGGTATAAAACACTGGAATAGATTAACTAGGACTAATATACAGTCTCCATCACACAGGGTCAAAAGTGGCATACGTATAATGCTGCCTTCCTTCCTTTAGGCTGAAAAATGCAGAACTCCCTCCCAATCCTGTGATTCTTTGTGCTCCCAAATCTATCTTCATGTATAATGTAGAAATTCTGCACACTGAGCAATAGAGATAATAGAGAAACCAGCATAAAGGAAATATCGCACTGAATGAAATCATCATTCCTTGATGTATAGCAAGTACTTTTTTGAGGGCTTCATTTTATTGCTTATTATTAATTTTATTTCAGGTGTTCATTTTATTGGTTGCTATACACCAGTGCTGAATACTGGATCCAGAAAGAAGAACTGTAATGGAGAACCCTGCATATTGTTATTTTATATTAGATGAGCAAAGCTCTGAACCTGCAGCAAGCTTGGCAAAAGCAGGTCCTTTTACAAAAACAGAGCTCAAATGGACTCTGTGGACTTCTGCCATTTGAGCAGCTGCCCACATCTGCCTTGATGTCCAGGAGCACCAGCAGACACATTTCTAGTCCTTAACCCTAACAACAGCCTTGAAAACAAATCCTGAGCTTTGAGAGATTGTCATTGATTTTTCCTAAAGATCACAGGTTATTGTCAGTTCCTTCTGCAGACTGGTGCTGGATGCAAAATGCCTTTTTGCTGTATTTTCACATCTTTTTTTTTTTCTCTCAAATAAACTGCTGAGAACATTGCCAATGCATAACTTACAACAACAGCAGGAAATGTGTAACTTACAACAACAGCAGGAATAATAGTGTAGTCAAGTTCAGCCCTCACAGAATAACACTGAATTGATAAAACATGAAACTAGTTATTATCTGATGCATTAATAATGCTGATAAAAGCTATTTTTTTTTTTTCATGCTTAGCAGAATTAAAAATCAATACAGTTTTGCAAAGGTTAGAACACTTCAGAACTTTACAATTTCCAAACACCATTTTTTGGAGAAAAACACCTGTTGTATATGTGACACGGTACAAATGTCACTGGCAAATGAGTCACATAACACACTGACTTCATAATCTTTCCTTTCTCTCTGAAAAATGGTTTCTGTGTCCAGTGGCCTGGCTGCCTCCCTGAGACTATACCTCTGTAGCAGCTCTACACAACAACTGCTGAGTTTCCCAGGATGCGGCCACAGGCACGTGAGTGAGAAGCAGGACAAGAGTTCATCCTCTATCATGAGGTAAAATCAAAGACCTGGGAGCTGGAGTTGCAATAGGGAAATAGGGAAATCTACAGAAGTTACACGGCTTCACTCAGTGGCTCCGTTCAGCAGCCTGTGCTCCACTGAAACAAGCTCACAGGAAAATCACCTTCAGAGAGTCAGTGGGATACACCTCACTCAGCAGTAAGTCACGTCCACCTGTAATGTGCAGTATGAGGGGACAAAGAGTCACACCCAAGGAGCATGACTGTCATCAGGAAGGGGCTGCTCAGTTCTTACAGCGCTCTCAGCTGTAAATCAGAAACAGGAATAGAAACATAGCATAACTGAAGGCAGTAATTTTCTCCTAGATGCTTAACCAAAGTAGAAATTCAATAAATGAGCAGGAAGAAATCCCGAGAGAAGGGCCAAATTCATCCCTGGCGTATTCAGTTATAATTCTATACACTTTAGAGCCAGGGATGCCTTCTTCTAGCTTAGGATATGGCCCAGAAATAGAAAATATCCAAAGCAAAATAATTATATGCTGCTGCAATTAAATAAAATATATTTGTAGATGCATGTAGCTTCTTTTATCTCCTGAGAAGAGATCCATATATATAAGAAGGTTATTCAAGAAGTGAACATCAGAAGAGTCTCCAGGGAAGGGAGTCTGTATTCCTCTTATACCAGTAAATGCAATTTGTTACATGTATCAAAAGGCTTTGGTATAAATGCCAATTTCTATAGACAAACATTAAGAAAATTAAGCTTCTAGCAGTAGATAGTATGTCATTAATTAGACAGGAGCTAGTGCAGTTCCTCAAGGAACAACTGCAGCATGGAAAGTAAAGGTAATGACAGCATAAGGATCACAAAAGGGATGCACAGCAGAGCCATGTATATCCTGTCCCCAGACTTCTGAATTCTCACATTATTCTGTTTTTGAAAGGTGTCATATGGCTGCACAGCAGGCTTATGATGCAGTATGTTCAGAAGGATTAGTTTAAGGGGCTCTTTTTTTCCCCCAACCCATTGAAAATAGTAGAAATAGTGAATTTTTGGAACTTAATGGCATCATACTGTTCTTTCCTCACATTGTCAACTCCACTTAATTTCCTCCTTCCCATTAATGTGTGTAATGCATATGTCAGGCGGAAGCCTGACACACTAGTGGCAAACAGACTGTTGTACGAAGGCGGCAAAGTGTTAAAACAATTGAGCAAGTGAGTACTAAAGTTTGCTGCTCTGGCCATATGGTACAGTGTTTAATTTCCCGTAGTGAAAGAACGTGGCTGTCATAGAAAAAGATGATGAATAAATTTACTTGGGGCAACTTATTATAATGAAGAATGACTTCTCAGAGGAAGCAAACGGAGGAATTGAGAGTCTGATGAGAAGCATATGGGAAGCATTAAGATATAAGCAAGGGTAGCAAGGCTGTGTGCTTTAGAAATGAAAGACATTTAATCGATGCTTGTTGCTGGTGTTGACATATGGAAGTGAGAAATGGATTTTGATTTGGAAGACAGGAAGAAGGTTAATAGCAGTGAAGGTGGTTGTGGAGTGATTGATACTTGGAATAACTAAAGCAGAAAGGGAGAGAGCACTTCCTACTCCAGAGAACAATGTAATCCAGAAAATAAGGAAGGTGAAATGACCCGGCAGGTCACTTGGCTCTAAGGACAAGTGCCAGGCCAAACTAGCAATGGTCAGATAGTAGCCCATGGGCAGCGGGGGGACTAGGACAGGCGAGAGTGGCAGAGCTGGCTGTGCAAGGGGAGGTCGGCTCTTTCTCAGGATCCCTGTACAGCAAATGATGGAAGATGATGGTGTGGGAAGGAAACAGCAAGAGTGATGTTTGAGGAGCACCCAGTGTTGCAGCTCCATGTGTATATATTTTCTCAGCAAGTATGCAAAGCAAATGAAGGAGAGTGAATGAGGCTGCATAGCTCTTTCCTTGTAGCAGCGCCTACTTTATGTGGGCATTTTCTTTTTCAAAACCTGAAGGGCACACTCAGACTTGATGGTTAGCTCTTCCTTTCTGCTGCAGTTCTCCCACAGCTGACAGATATTGCATGTGAGGAAATAACAAGTGTCCCCAAACCCCTGCAGTATGGAGTGACATGTGGGGGCAAAGCAACCTGACCCCGCCTCCCCTGGGCCCTCAGGCAGTTCTGCTCGCCACCTGAGTGCAAGGCCCACAGCAGCTGTCCACTCACCTCAGTGCTAAGGTATATATGTGTAAAATAAGACTGAGGACTCCCTGGTCACATAGTCTTTGTCACATGGTCAAAATCTTTCACCTCATTCCTGCAAGAATCCCAGTCTGGCAAATTTCAGTTTGAAGTACAGCTTTTAAACTCCATGAAGTCAGACAGGCCCCAGTATAAGAGGCCTCACAGAGAGCAGCCCTTTGCATGCTGCAGCACCTGCAAGAATTTACCAATTGGCTTTGGAATGCCTCACCCACCAACATGCACCCCCAATTGCCTGGGCTGTGCAGAACTGCTAAAAGGGTGAGGTGAAGTCATATTTTTTTCTCTGCTGTGGATTTCTATTAAATCCAGCTTCCCAGAGGTGAAAGGTGAGCTCATGAACTGCCATATGATTTAGCATTTAATATCAGCTTATTCTGCCTGTTTCTGTGTTACTTTCTCGAGATGACAGTCATAACTCTAGTACACAGAATTCATTTTTAACTTGTTAAGTGCTGACATTGCATCTAGATAATAAACAATATATAATATGAACATGTAGCTAACCAACTACACATTCTAGTTATTTTTCATTTTTCAAGTAGATAAATGGGCTAGCCTGACCTTTATACTATGCAAGGTTAAGAATGTATTTTAGAATTAAGAGCTATTGACATGAAGTTAAAATGCAACGTAGGGGTTAACTTTTTAAAGCAGTGATCTGTTTTTTAATAATTGGGCTTCAATAATGCATTTAATGAGATACAATATAGAAGGATATTAATTTAACTAGGAAAATCTGACAGCTTTAAAATTTTAAGAGGACTTGTGAAAAAGTGAATGAAGCAATTGTCTCTCTGCGTGGAAGATGTTCCTGGCGGGAAGTTGCTTAGTTTCAGTCCTCAGTAGCTGCTATTGAAACCAATCTTATTCTGTATCTTCTGGATTTTGATGAGCTTGGTAGAAAGAGCTGGTGTATGCAGACGTGATTAAGAGATGTACAAAGTTGAAAGACATTGTGAGTAAAAAGACTATCACTATATCAAGTGGCAAGAACTCGAAAACCAAAAAATCATAAAATCATGCAATACCAAGTTGGAAGGGACCTCAAGGATCATCTTGTCCAACTTTTTGAAGTAAATTGTATATGTATATATATATATATAACCATAGATACAGTTTAAATGAGATGGCCCACATCTGTCAAGTTGAGTCTTAAAACTGCCCAGTTTAGGGGAATCCACCCCTATGAGAAAGGTGATGAATTGTCTGAGTTCACTGTGTTTTGCCCCCACGCATCTGAGTGAATGAAAATCTCACTCTGCACTTCCTGAATTAGAGGAAAGAAGTGAAGTTGTGCATTGGACCAGCTGGGTCTTGAGGTCCCTAGAGACTGGAGGAAGTCTTTTGTACAGGTGTGGCAGTGCTACAGTCAGTCCCTTTCCCCGTGTCCTTAGGCCATTCACCTTTTAGGTGAATACAAGGGTTTAGGTGAAGGAGGAGTGAGTCATGGGTTATGAATAACTGTTTCTTCAACAACAGTGGTGTCATATGGTTGGGCTTTGAAGGCTCATTCACTTTACAAAACCTCTAGATTTCCAAATAAAAGACTTTTGTGCGTGCAAGGGCAACTCACATCCCCCTCCTCCCAACCATCAATCCTAGATTTCATCCTAGAACTTAATTAAATATTTAATGATCATACCAGACAAAGCCAAAACATCATGTTTCATTTTGAAATCATACTTTTACTTATTAGACCATTAAAATATCAATTTGGTTTAAGAAGATAATACTACTTTAATTTTCTTAATAAAGGCCACAGAACTTAATTAATGAGAAAAAGAAATTAAAGAGCCAGAAACACGTAGTTACAGAGAAAATAAAAATAATTGCACAAAACATGTTGTTTCGTTAGTTTGCTGGGGTACTAGGAAGCTAACTCTAAACCAATCTGCCTGTTGGCTAGATAAAAACAGACAGAATCAGTAAGATGTCTGTTTTATCAATGAGTACTTTTTTTTCCATTATTGCCCAAGGAATTGCTGGGATAAGGGAGAATGCTTTTCTTGCAGCAAGCACCATATAACTTGAATATCAAAGAATGTTAACAAGGGAGTTTCTGTAACAAGAGGTGAAAAAAAGGGACTAAATCTGTTATGAATTGGCACAATTCCCCGAAAACAAATTGTGCAGCTCTAATAAGTAAAACCAAACTGAGCTCAATGGAGCAATGAGCTATTATTACCACAGCTAAAGATCTGGCTGAAAATCTTACAAAAGAGTGAGTGATATGCTGCACAGTCAGAGGGCAACCAACATTGCCTTTGTGAAAGAGAAGCAGGGAATAGTGGTTAGGGAGAAAATGAAATAGCCCAGCTCCTTGAGCACTCGTGTCAGTTCAGCTCAGTCCACCCAGACCAGCCAAGGACTCAGTCTAGGGCAAGGACATTCATCTGGGGCAGCCAAGGTTTTGAGCAATAGTCTTCAACTCCCAGAAATGTAGTTAGGAAAATGTGCATATTTTTAACTTGAGTCATCCCCAAATAAAGCGTAGCTGATGTTCAGCAAATTGAACTAGTTGTGCAAATTCAAAAACTAGTTCAAGAATTCATGAGCATGAAGCAACTGCAGCTTGTTCCTGTTTACTGAGGGAGCAGAAGGAGACCTAGTTTAGCTTTCCTGTGTGCGCATGCAGTAGGTGCTGACTCTTTCACTTATTCTGAGGAGGCCTCAGAAAAGCACATGGATTCTGCCAACAGAACAACTCTACACAAAAATGGTAAAGGGATCAGAGCATCTGTCGCACAAAGAGAGCTAGGGTTATTTAGCCTGGAGAAGAGGAAGCTCAGAGGGATCTTACAAGCATGTATAAATATCTGATGGGGGAAATAAAGGAGAGACCTCCCAGCGGTGCCCAGTGGCAGGACAAGAGGCAGTAGGCACAAACTAAAATATAGGAAATTTGATTTAAACAAACAAACAAACAAAAAAATCACTAGGAATGTGATGGGAGAGTCCTGAGCAGCCTGCTTTGAACAGAAGGAGTTGATTATATGATCTCCAGAGGTGGCTGCCCATTTCAGCTGATCTGCAGTGCTGTGAAGTTATCACTCACGGAAATCCTTCTTAGCTACTGTTAGGTTCTCATGGTTTGGATTAGTCATCTAAGTAAGTCTAAGAGAATCACTGAGTTCCAGTAACATTAATTACCAAGTGCTCCTTTGTCTGAATAGATCCCAGGTCATTTTTTCACCTCTTCCAGTACTTTTTGCCCTGTCACCTCAGGCCTCTTGATAATTATATAACAAGTACACTTCAGGATGAAGTGATTATAGACTGGGAGCTGGAATCACACTCTGCACAAATCATATTTTCACCTATGTATGTGCTTTAGACCTGTGACCCTGTTTGCTGTGCTGTCAGACACACTCTGTAAGAACAAAACCTCAGTCTGTACCTCTTAAGCCAGACAGGCAGGCTGCTCTTTATGAACCAAGCAACATACCTGCTTTAATGTCTACTTGAGGGATGTAATTATATAAATGCAAGGACACTGTGTGTACGGGTGCATACTTGTGTACTTACAAAGGAGGAAAGACAGAAAAGCACATTATGTATACACACAAATGATTGTCTTGTGGGTTAATAGCATTTGGAGGCTACAATCCGAAATGAATAGATAAATGTGCACAATTACTTTGTAAAAACTGAAAGGCTTTCACTTTATCCATGTTGAAGTTTGACTTCAAGAATGCTGAGACTAGAGATACCTGCTTTAATACCTGTGGGAGTGAATGGTAATAGGCCATAGATTCTATTCTTTATCTTTATAGAATAATTCTCTCAGACTTGAAAAAGTCAGAGTAACTTGAAAAAAAAGTAATATTTTTTCTAGTACAAAGAGACAGATTTTATCCTTTGAAGTATGCAGTTTGCTGGGAGGTGAGTGGTCAGGAATTCCTTGCACTTTACAGAAGGCATCAAGCATAGGTTTGTTTCACACCGAACTTCTACAACTACTGAAACTCAGTAATGTTTCATTCTTTACCCAGACTTATTCTTTTTCTTGCTGCTAGAGCAACTGTGGACTTCATTCTCTGCCAAGCAGATCCAATACATGGTTCAGAAGAAAGAGACTCAGATCATCTCCTGTCCAGAGAAATTGTCAATAACAGTAAATTGCTAATTTGGTGCCATCACGGAACAGGCAGCACTGGAGTCTGGAAGTATTCAAACTTAAGGGGAACAAGGCTGAATGCAAAATGACCCTTGTAACATAAAATCTTCAACTTGTCTAAGAAGGATGCCTACCAGCCAAGACAGAAAGGTTAAAGAGATGCATGATTCCCAAGACCTTGTCCAGACTTGCATAGATGGAACTATATGTTTCATAGCAGAAGACTGGGCCAGGATGAGGGAGAGCCAACTTGGGAGAGTGGGAGGGGATGAAGCCTCAAGGAAAAAGGAATGTAACCTACTGCTCTGCAAAACCCTGGGAAATGTTAATACTGCAGTATTAATTGTAAGTCCCAGGAAATTACGATAGCATTGGTTATGTACACGTAAGGTCACATCTGAGATGCCATATGCTTTTCTGGTCACCTTATAAAAGAAGGATATTATGAAAAGCACCAGAGGGCAACAGAGATGATTCAGACACACAGCAGTTTTTAGAAAGGTTAGGTAAACTGTATCTGCATTCTTTACAAGGAAAAAAAAAAAAAAAAGAAAAAAGAAAAAAGAGTTATTAAAGTGCTGCAGTCAATTTCTGAGAGAAAAAGAAAAAATCTTCTGTAGCCTACTTGAACTAGAGTGCATGAATGTCATCAACAAAGAACAGACAAACTAAAAAGACCGAGAAATCACTTCAAGGAATAAATTAGCTGGGAGAGAAATGAAGAGCTGCTAAATAAAAAGTTGAAACAATATGAGGGTAAAGGAATTATTTAGAGAGGGGAAAAAGTATGGTCTGACAGGATAAAATAACCTTGGGCAGCTCTTTTGAAATAAGGAATAAAATATTAATTCAGCTGGGTTTCTGTAAGTGGTACTCTGGAGGTAAAGCATGCTTGACTGCATGATGCATGATGGCAGGATTCAGTGATGTGAGTTGTATTAAATGTTACACGATAATCAGTTGAACAAAAAATGTATTTCTCTCTGGATCATGAAAATTGAATTATACCATCAGCATAAAAAATGTGAGGGCTGGGAAATGCCACAGATTTCCTGTTTTCTGAGTTTCCTATAAATCAGATGGTCTCACAGGACTAAGGGATAACAGTTCTCCAAAATCTGTGAATATTACAAACTGCAGGAGGAAATCCCCTGGATATTGGAGCATGTCAGGAGGTCTGAAACATTGTTTTTTGGGCCTGCCCTCTCTCATGTTGGGCCTCCAGGAACACCCCTGTGGTAGCCCAGGATTTTCGGGAGTCACGTTCTGCTCATCTTCCTGTGGATGGAAGCAAGATGGAGTGAGTTCTCACAGGAGATGTCAGGAGGAAAATCTTTCCCAGCTTCATGCAAGCTGATGTTTGTAGGGATGCTTTCTCCTGTTCGTTTCCTTGCCTAATCACATCTCACTTCCACAAGTACCATATGTGGAAGCCTGTGTGGGGTTACAGCCACAGATAATGTCAAAAAGGAGATTCTCCCCTCAAAATACCCATCATACCCCCTTTTGTGAAGGGCCAGCTCCTAGGTGGACCTGGGAGGAAGGCTCAGTGCAGCTATGGGTTGGGATGGTGCCTGAGTCAAGCATGTTTAGGTTTCTCACTTCGTTCCTACTGGTCTCTCTACATGTGGGGCCAGCAAGTCAGGGTTCTGTGCACAGCTTCTGTCATGCAGTGGGAGGCTTTCTGCTGGTCCCTGGAGACATCAGTGCTAGCTGAGGAGAGAGCAAAGCTAGCAGACACTGCTTTACTTTAAGCCCAGCCACCACCTGAGCAGGGACTAGCAAAGCCTCATCCTTCCCAGCAAGCAAAGGAGCCCTCTTCCCCTTGTCTCTCAATTCATAGCAGGTCTCATGCAGCTCTCAGCCACATCATAAGCAGTACTTGACTCATGAAAAATTGGCCACCCCTCTGTGAGACCCCTTCTTCTGATGACAGGAGTTAGAGAGATTTGCCTTGTGCCTATCTAAGGTGTCAGAAGAGAGTCTGAGATAGGGTTTTGTAATGCAAGGCCCTTACAGTGAAGGACTCTACTACAGTTATGACACAGCAAAGGTTTTATGTCACTGGAACCAAAGGGAGCAAAACATCCTCTCTAACAGCAGTGTTGGAGTGGGTGACAATCAATCTGGGAACTGCTGAACTTCTATCACTCCCCTAAGTCTTATATACCTGGACACATGCAAATACAGGGTTTTTTTCCAACCTCTGATAATGATGGTATGAAATCCTGTGAAATTAGGAAAGGCCAGAGAAAGGACAAAGTAAGGAAGAATAGTTATTTACATCATTGTGGATCAAGTGCCTCAAGAGAACAATCTCAGGGACTTGAGATAAAGTACTGAAACAAGTAGGAGCCAACAAGTGGCAGGAGCTGCTTGGGCAGTGTTCACTTTTTATGCAGATCTTGGAAATTGTTACCACTTTAGGAAAAACATAACTAAATGAAATAGCTGGGAGGCAAACAGATTTGAGTTTAAACAACATGAATTTAAAATACCAATAACGATCTTGGTAGATTAATCAATCCAAATGTTAGGGTTGTTGTTGGGGGATTTTTTTTTTCTTCTCTGCAGCTGTATCTTGCTAACTACCACATTACTATTTCAAGGCTTTTAATGCCAGAGCAGCTGCAACACTCTCTGGGAATTTAAAAAAAAATCTTTATGAAATTAAAAGCAGAGACAGAAAAACAGTTCCTGCACAGCTACTCTGAATGATGGTATGATAACAGTAAAAGTCATTTTCAGTACATGTTATTCTCAGCAAATGCTGCTTTTTCGTCAGTGGAAGTCATAACACTGTATGTGTCTTAATGCACTTTTCTCTTTGCCACCTAAAGGTAATTATCAAATATTAAGAAATTGAGCTTCATGGCTTGCCTTCAAGACTTTATTACTTATCTCTTCCCCCCCCCCTTTTTTTTTTTCTCATACTTCTCTTTTTTTCCCCACCTTTTAAAAATAAAGACATGGAGTAGCTGTCTCACCAAACTGTAAGATACATCAGGTTTTGTTTATTTTTTGGAGATCTGGGTTTCTAAACTCTGCATCTAATTGCATAGAAACAAGAGAAGTGATTGCAAGCACAGGTTAGATATTTGCTTATAAAATTATTAAACTGGACAGTTGTGCTTAGCAACTTGTTTGTAGAAGATGAGAATGTGATTCTGAGCTCATAACATTTCTGTCAAATACAGGTTTGGAAAAAAATAATTAAACCAGCTAACCAAAAACCCAGAAGTTGAGTGACCTGCCCATATATAACTATGAAACGTACTTAAGGCTACGAATGGAGCCAGTGCCTCCTGTCTTCTGTGTCAGGAAAATAAACACAAGTCCTATTCAGCTACAGAGCTGTAGGACTGATTGCTTTCAACAGTTACTTAAAATGAGGAACTAGGAATCCAAACTTTCACATCACTGCTGTTCAGAGATAAGAATGAACTGGAGTTGCTGGTAGGCTGTGGGAGCCACATCCTGCTGCTTCAGATCTTGGTAAATGGAGAACGAGACCTTATCCAGGGCAAGCAATTTATGGGATTGTTGTCAAATAGCAGAGTAATCCTGATTGAAGGCCTGCCTTTATCTTAGTGGAAAGTATAGCTGGATGGATGTCTTTCCTTCTCAGTCTGCTGGGGGTAACAAAGGGGAAGAGGTTACAGAAAGAAAGCTCTTTGCTCACTACAAGCCGGCAGAAGCTGAGAGTGAGGGACTCTTGCAGAAGACAGGAAAATTACTCCTGTGCTCACAAGGTATCATGGAAGTGAAAGGAAAGGTAATCAGTGATAACAATTGAGTAGAATAGATGTTAGTAGCTCCCTCCCCATCAGGTGGAACCTGGTCTGTATGTCCAAGACAGGGGAAAGAGGTGTAGAAAAACATCTCCAGGCTTTATTCTTTTCTGGCAGGATTTAGACAGATGTTTGTTCTCCCAGGCAAAGCAGACAAGTATCCCTCCTTATGAGGGCACTGCCCCAGCCAGTTCATTTTTATTATCTTTTGTGTTTCATTTTTTCTTTCTTTGGCAGAATGAGTTTCAGTTATTTCCCTGTGAAAGGTTTCCAGCTTTGTGTCTTCTAAGACTGGTGAGAAAAGAGAGAGTGTGCTGACAAAAACCAGCCCTATCAAAGCATGATAAAGTTCTTGCTGTCTTCCTTTATCACGGATCTAAGCAGTGTCAGGCATTCAAGATTTAAACAAGTGGCAAGGCTAAATATAGATGGAACAAATGCACTTGTTGTTTTGACTTTTAGGAATTATTTATTACAGACGAAATCTGCTTTGTATTTAACACATGCAGTGGAAAGAGGGGGGGGGGGGTTGCTTCTAGGAGACTTGAATGTATTTAGTTCTTGCCCTGCAAGTGCAACACAACTGAAAACTGAACCCTGGGTCTGTGAAGGCTCTTTTATCTGCAACTCATCTCTGAGTGGGACAATGCCTGCATCTGCACAGACTTTGATTGATTTCAGTGTCAAGGCAGATCCTGCTACAGGAATAAAGTCCTCATGGATGTCAAAAAAAAACCCAAACAAAAACAGCTCCAGGAACCATCATCTGTCACAGAATCAATCACAGAATCATAGAATGGTAAAGGTTGGAAGGTACCTCCAGAAATTATTGAGTCCAACCCCCTGTGCCAGAGAAGGATCACCTAAGTCAAGCCACACAGAAATATATCTGGGTTTTGAAAGTCACTAGAGAAGGAGACAGTGCTTAAGAGCTGGTCAGCATCTCCCACCCACCATGTATCTTTCTGTTCTGCACTAAAGTCAAGATTGCTTTAAGGATTGCATGTGCCAAGGATAAAAACCACAGGTCATTCAAAACTGGTTTCAGCTTCCTGGTTCACACTCTATACCATTCAGTCCTTCCATTTCCTTTCACCTCTGTGCTTTCCTCCCTCCTTGGACACTATTCCTGTTCTTGAGTGTCCATCCCCTGCATTCTTCCCCCTAACAATCCTCTTCAGGCACTAATTTGTACACAGTACACAGTAAAAGCAAGGCCTGCAGTACCCACCAATTGCTGGAACACACAGGCTCTCTATAAGCTCATAGTGTCAGGTTTGTGGTGAGGCAGACATGCCCTCAGTCCTCAGCAGGCACTGAAGAATTGAACTAAAGAAACAGAGTGCTTCCTGCCTCTGATAGATCCCCAGCCTGGATAACACCATCACTGATGGAATTAGATCATGGTTTCTACCTCATGCATGCCCAGTTACACTGTGCCATTCATTGCCTCTCATCATTGTTGGAGGCCAAAAGTAGAGATGGTCTAAAAAATGATTGGACATTTTCATGTTAGATACACCCACAGTGTTTTTTAAACACAAGGATTTATATACTTACAAGCTCCCTAACCTATTAACTGCAGAAAAGGTATATAGCAGGGAAGGAGTGATTTGTACTCTCCACTTTCCTTATACTCTTTCCCTGAACATCTGCTATTGGACAGTGTCATAAACAGGCTGCAGAGCTGGAAGCATCTTTGATCTAAACCTCTAAGACCATTACCATTTTCTAAATGACTGAAAACTCCCTGGTTCCCTTATTTTAAGTGTTGTCTGGGCTCTGCTGCCCAGTGACCTCATCCTTTGCTTGTTACTGGAGGACTACTCTTTGGTTAACGAGTCTCCATATTAATGTCAAATAACCTTTGGCTTTCCCAAGTCAATTACAATTTCTGCCAAAATAGTCCCTCCTCTGTCCCTCAGATAAAGAAAAAGGATAAATGATGACCATCAGTCCAATGGGAATGAAAGAGATTCATTTTAAATATAGCTCAGGAAAAAAAAAAAAAAAAAAGAAACCCTACCAATGACTTAGCATTTGATATGAACTTGAAAAAATGACTTGTGAAATAGAAGATCAAGAGTCTTAAAGGATGAGACTTATATTTTGAGGTTCTACAAAGGTGGGTGAGAAAACTGTTTTTTGTTGTTCACTTAAAGCAGATTCAAAAATGGAGCTGGATTTTCTTGAAGAATAAGGACTATTGTGATATTTTTAACCTTTTTTGATTTTTAAGATGGAGGGAAGTTATTTTATTTAGAAAGCAATTAAAATTGGATTTTACAAAGAACCTGCCAGTGTAGTCTAGCTAAAATGTGAGCTCTTTGTAATTACAAGGTTCTTTTTACCCAGAAGATCTCAAAACAGTTCAACTACCCAGAATCACTTGATATATAGAAGTCAGGCAGCAGTTGTTATCATGGGTCACTGCCAGATAAACTTGGGTGAAATTAGGCTTTCAGTCATCTTGATTACTCAAAAGAGTCAGGCAGCAGTGCCATTGGATCTGCTCAGGTAAGAGCTGTTCAGAAATAGTCTGAAGCAGTGACAGACTGAGTCAGGAGTCCTAACTTCTGTTCTATTATTCTAACACTTTGCTTCCTCCGAGTAAAGTTGAAGACATTTCTTCTGCTACCATGGCATCTCATATGAGCTGGGGGAATAGAATTGACAAAGAGGATTTTTTTTTCCTCTGGCAAGTTTTTTAGCAAGTCTAATAAATAGAGTTTGGAAGTTTTTTAATATTCTCCCCTACAGCTGCATGAGTGGCACTGAGCAAGCTGTTATGTGATGGATTTGCAAGAACATGAGCTAATTTCTGAGCTACTAAAATACCATCTGATTTCTCTCCATGATAAAGAGACAACTTTCTCCAGTAAAATTTCATCTGGATTATTTTGGCATTTTTCAGACAAAAAAAAAAATAACCCAAACCAGTCCCAGCATACTTGGGGTGGGAGAGAATGAGACTTTGCCTTTCAAAGAACAATGCTTCAATGAAATAATTTTCCTAATGATGGAGTCAGAATTTATGCTGGGGACTGCCCAGCTGGAAAGCAGCTTGACAAAAAAACGCTGGAGGTCTTGGTAGACACCAGGTTTTCCATGAGCCAGCAATGTGCCCTCGTGGCAAAGGTGCTTAATGGTATCTTGGACTGCATTATGTAAAGTATTGCCAGCAGGTCAGGAGAGGTGATCATTCCCAATTTATCCAATGACAGGACAAGAGTCAACAGGAGTAAGTTGGAGCACAAGAAGTTTAGGGTAAACACAAGGAAAAACTTTTTCATAGTGAGGGTGCCAGAGCTCTGGAAAGGGCTGCCCAGGGAGGTTGTGGAGTCTCCGTCTCTGGAGACATTCAAGACCTGTCTGGATCTGTTCCTGGGTGACTTAGTCTAGGTGACCCTGCTCTAGCAGGGGGGTTGGACTAGATGATCTTCTAGGTCCCTTCCAATCCCTAACATTCTGTGAGTCTGTGATTCTGTGATTCCCCTCTACTCAGCACTGTTGCATTCACATGTGGAGTAGTGTGTCCAGTTCTGGGATGTCCAGTCCAAAAGAGACATGAACATAATGAAGAGAGTCTGGTGACTAGGCACAAAGTTGATGAAGGGAATGGAGCATGTCTCCTGTTTCGATTCCTATCTCTCCATTTTTCATTGAAAAACCTCCTAAAATTGGAGCAGCATCACCCATTAGTTCTGTGATACATGGCTGCCTGTCTAGAGGCAGATCACCCGTCATGTGTTCGCCGCTCAGAGACCTGCGGGGTCTTTCTGTGGCTGGGATGGAGTTCGGGGGGGGCTCAATTGGCCAGGCCAGGGCAGGAGAGATAAACTCAGTCCCGGGCCGCCACACAGCTCCTCCAGATGTCAGCACAGGACCACACAGCTCCACCGGGGACAGGGCTCCCCCGCGGCCGTCTGCTGTGGCACAGAGCGAAGGGCAGGCAGCTCTGCTGCCCTACTTGCTAGATTTGTTTTTATAATTTTTATTTTACTTGAAGGTTTACCAGCTGCTTTATTACTAGGCTGAGTTTCCTTGCAGTCTCTCCCTCTCTCCTCCTCCTTCCCCTTTTTTGTTCCTCGAGACAATCACTGTCTTTGGTCCCAGCTGCCACTGCTGATTTTTCATTACAGTTTAATTTAAAACTGGGATTGGAATGGAAATGTCTTTTTGCCATTTGGGGTTTGCGAGGCCTGTGGTTTTATTGCCAAAGGCACAAATGTTAGCTACTACTGTTTTTCCAGAGTGCAAGTGTAAGGGGCCTGCCAAAGGGAGGCAAAAGTGTTGGGAGGCTTGTGGGGAACAGTAGGGGGGAAATAAATCCACCTCACAGAAAGAAAATAACCCAATTCTTTTCTTATGCATTTATGCTGCTATTTGTGTTGATGTGGTTAGAAGGAGGTGTTGTGACATGTCTCTGGGCATGGGGTCTGTCCAGTGCACTCATGAAGCAGATGTAAAAACAGACCCCAAGCTCTACTCACTTCTTCAGGGTGGAGAAAAACCAAAACAGCCTAACTGCTTTTCACTTAAAGCCCCCTGGCTCTCTTGCTTTATATAGCAAGCTGAGTGTTACATAGCACCCTGCTCAGTAATAGCACTTCAAGGGAAAACAAACCTGGAGTGAAGATGGGTGAGAAGGAGACCTGCTGGTCACGGCCTTCAGTTCTCTTTTCCTTGTCTACAGCAAAGAGCAGATGCTACAGACATCACTACAAGCTCTCCCAGGAGGTCAACAGCAAGCCCTCCTAAATCAGTGCCCCCTCACATGTCCCCATCTGGCAGAGCCTCCGATGCCACTTCAGGCTTGCTTTACTCAGTCTCCTCCATTCATATATAAGGAAATTATCAGAGAAAGAAGCAGCACTGTTTCCAAGTTCAAAATTAACTTAAGATGGATAGAAATGTAAGCCTCTCTCTCTCAAGATAAATGGAGAAGGATGTTGTGGACAGTTGCAGTGTTCAGTTTAAATGTTGAGCATCACCACAGGAAGCTACTGTTTCCAGCGTGGCAGATTACAGATGGGAGTGTCTAATCTCTCGTCTGTTATGCTAAAATACAATTATTGTCTCTCCTCGAAGGAAAGCCTTATCTTTTCCTGGCTACATCATTTCAGTTGTCAGATGGAATTTCTGCATTATCTTGGTGGATCATACTAACTCTTCACACATCCTACATCCTCCCTTGGGCTGCTATGCATCTGGAGCCTGTCTAGTATTGATATGGCACTTTGCTGTCAGTCCACCAGCATGAGAGCACACGCTACTCTGCAGAGAGCTGAGCAGAGCCTGTTCTCCAGCATTTTTCATATCTGTCTGAACTGCCACACAGGTTCTCAGCTGTATACAAGCACTGACAATACATTCAGTGGGACAGCACAGCTTCTGGCCACATACAGTTTAAGCTGCTTTCCTCCCTCCTCTCCAGATCTCTAAAGAGGTCTGGAGAGCTTTCTGAAATACTCATTCTTCTCCCACACCCCAAGACAGTAATTTCTGCACCCTCCTGAAGTGCTGAGTGCCCCTGCAGCTCTACTTTCCCCTTGCACTTGGCTGGAATACATACAGTTCTAAAGATGAGGTTACACTGGAAGAGCAGATGATCTATCCATCAGCTTGCTGAGACAATGCACCATGCTTGCCATGATGTTAGATGTGCTGAGGGGATACTCTGGGGTGGAACTGTAAGCAACTGGTAGGGGAGGATGAAAACACTGAATCTGACAATAGAAGGGATCGTTTAAGACTCTTGAGTCAGGAAGAAACATGATCAGGAACAGCAGGAAAAGATTTTAGCTCTGAAGAAAGTTCAGACAAAAAAAGCCGATCCACAAAGATAAAAACCAAGAAGCAATAATAAATGCTGAAAAACATTGTGCCCAGTTCCTGATCCACTCTCAAAGATTTTGCAGCCAGGTTCAGAAGGAAAGGATAGTTTCCAGAATCACTGCAAATGAAGAGGATTTTGCAGGAGCACAAATGTGATAAAGGCTGAACAGGGAAATGCTGAAGACTGTCATCTTCTTCCACTTACTCTGTGTTTGTCTGTCCATTGGTTGTAATCATCCAGGAAATATTTTTTGGTACAGTGATCTTCCTGTATCCTTGTCAGCCTGCAAATTTCATTTTCCACATCTGTTGTCTTCGCTGTCTCTCTGTTTCCAAGTTGGATCTGTATGCCAAAGGACTGTGACAGAAGGCTGACAATGGGGGTTATTTTATCTTGGAGATGCCCTGTTCATATACAGGCAGACTTGGACGAAGATCTGACTACTGTCCACAGGAAATCTCAAAAACAAGCTTGAAACAAATAAACAAACAAAACCCAAACCAAATAACTTCCCATAGCTTTTCTTCCCTGTCTGTACAAACAAAGCCTGCCAGGGTTACTGATTAATTAAGGAATAGATCAGTTAACAGAGACTTAGATTAATTACAATAGTTGGCCAAAGGTAAGCTGGCCAAGGGTTTTATTAGAGAAGAGAAACTCTCTTATCTGCCCTTGTACAGCAAGATAGAAATATCCAGACAGTTTTCATGTTCCTAAGGAGCCAGCGCATCTATGAAGGAGGGAAAGTGTCCTTACACATTACAAGAAATCACCTATTCTCATTAAGAGTGTTTGGGGCAATACTAAAGCCTACCCCAAACTGGGCAACCCAAAAAAGTGTCTACCAGGAGCAGCTTTTCCAAGACTCAACTAGAGACACTAGCTCATGGTTCAAGCTTGCTTTGCTCTGTGGTGATTCATTGTCCCATCACTTCTGGCAATACCAGGAACTCCTGCCCACACACACACCAGTGGGAGGCTACATTCTGTTGCTCATGCAGTACTTGCATTTTGCAATGTTGTTGGATGCATGATGTAAGACTGCACCTACCATATCTGGCTTTAGACCTGCTCCCTGACTGGGTTTGCTCCTCAGTATTTCACCTCATGCTCTTTCCAGTCTGCTACAGCACTGAGTGCTCTGTCCCACTTCAGTGACCTGGTCCTCTGCCTGCCACAGGAGAAACCTGCTTCTCTTACAGTCTCGGGGCAGTTCAGAAGATGATAATAGACTGCTAATTCTGGCATATTCATGCAGTTAATTCTGAGATTCATCTTTTCTTCCAGCACAAACACACTGCTGTTCCCTTACCTCCCTTCTGAGCTAACATACCCATGTTCATAGTAGTCACATAGCTTTGCAGAAGGCATGACAAATATGTCCTTTGTTGTACCCCTTACAGGACAGCAAGATATGGGAAACCTATGCCTGTCTCTGCCTCCTACATAACCCACTGACACAATTTCATGCTGGCCTTCCTGGCTGTCCTTGTGATTTTTATGGAGGACTGTCTCAGAGGGTTCTCCAGATTTGCCGATTATCAAAGCACCTTTCACCTCCCAGAACTTCTCTTTCTTTCCATACGTTTCTCACCTGACAGAGCTATAGGCTGCTCATAATTGTCCAGATCTTTATTACTGATTCCTGGGAAAGGTATACAGGAACAGATAAATCTCTAAGGCCACTTCAGACTGTCATATTGCGTGACTCAACAAAATAATATCTTCCACATGAACACCTATAGTTTGGCCTCACACTTTTCTACATTCTTCATATTTCTCGTTGTGTTTTTCTTCAGCAGTTACACTTTGCATTTCTCGAGCACTTTCCACTGGAAGATCATGTAGAAGTCCACAGTCAGAAATTAATGAAGCTACCCAGAATCTCAGTGTCAGAAGAAACTGAGAATATGATTATGTGGCAAGTTCTCTCTCGATACTTTTTAAACTTCTAACTTCTATAAAAGATAAAGGAATCTCTCAGATATTAAATCAGGTTCTGCAAATGGTCTCAAAAGGAGCAACAATTCTCTGTCCTCCTCTTAAGGGTAATCTCTGCCTTCTACTCTGATGAGCTTTCCAGGAGCAGGGGGGATGTGAGGAAGTTCTGAAGAGCCTTCCTAATTGCACTTGAAGCTGTGCTAAAAACACAGAAATGGCCAAGGAAGAGACAATCTTCTGAATACCATCATGGAAACTGCATGGATGCCAAGAGCCAGAGATGCTGCTTCGTCCCGTAGTGTTCTTATTACCAATTTCCCTTGTGAGATATTTTGTTAGGAGTTCTAGTTCAACATTGCTCTAATAATACTTCTAACAGCCTAGGCCCTTAAAATCATACAATAAAAGTCCTCCAACCCATCTGCACTCCAGGCAATCATTGACAGAAACATGTTGCCTTTAGTTTTCAGACCTAGCCTACTGATCCTTCTCCTATACAGAATTCCAGTGGCTTGACCTTTCTTGCAGAATTGATGTCAGCACATGAAAACAATAACATTTCTTATCCCTGCTGCTCAGGCCACTAAATGAACAGGGAAAAAAACAAACTAAACCAGCCACCTCAGGTCCAATACAATGGATTTCCATCCCAGTAATGATTAAACATTAGTGCTATGGCAACACTGGAACATCTGTTGAAGGTATCACCAAGTTAATCAAATTAATTTGAGCTATGTCTACACTGTTCAAGAAGGGAAGCACGTGGTCTAGATGCAACATTTAAATACAAAAACAACTGCAAAAGCTTACACAAAATGCAATAAAAAGTAAATATTTTCTGAACTATTTCAGAACTCATCTCAATGAGAAGCTGATTAAAGCTTTAAGTGTCATATTTCTCAGGAATTCTAGAGGCTGTCATTGGTGGTTTTTCACAGAGTGGGAATCCTATCCATGTTTGTTAGCCTGTATTATATGCTCAGCTATGGAAAAAAATTCAGACTGAATGTTAGCTATCCAGTTCAACAAGAAAATGTGGGGGGGCTTTTTAATCTCATTTTTTGCTACAGAAATTTATTTCAGAAATCTCATGGAAAATCTTATAAAGCCCAGGTTAGCTGCCACATATGGGATGCATTAACTCCTCATTTCTGCTGGTACTTAGCAAATTTTTGTCTGGTGACTACATATGAAATCTTTGTGGTTTTGTTTTGCTTCACACTACAGAGGACTCTGTTGACCTGATTTGGTTTTGGAAAGCACTAAGCATAGAATACAGCCTCAGTATATCCAAGAGAATCAGTTAGTTACATTAAATCATGTGGAACCACATTCAAATTTTTTGGCAGAGAGAAGAGTCTGATCTTCTTTCCCTTTCTTGGGATTTCAGAGCATTGGTCATTCACCCCAAACAATGAAGAGGCACACCTCAGGATTGTGCATTTGGACATGAATCATAATCCATCCTCCAAGAAGTAAGGGGGGAAAATGAATCACCCATTTCTAATGTGGTCTCTGAATTATACATATGTGCATGTATGAGTAGGTATATGTTTATGTGCATGCAGATGTGTATACAGGGAACTTCACTGCCTGTTTTTGAAGGAGGTATGGTGTTATACACCTACTCTGCTGCCTTTGGCATATGTCTTTTGGTAAAGGGCAGCTCATCCACACCAGCCAAGTATCTCATTATCATCCTGATGGAAAATGAGAAGATACTACAAACAACTACACTGATTTTTTCCTTTGGCATCTGAAACCCAGAAGTTCTGGAGATCTAAATAACTCCTAGACTCTTTATGTTGTGAGGGAGAGGAAGCAAAAACACCCACTTTAACAGACACTAATATTTCTGAGTTTCAGACATTTATTTTAAAAGCCAGAAGACAAGTCCTGTCAATGTCATCTATAGAAATGTGTTTTCTAAGTCATAAAGCAATAAGGTGGGTCATCAGCAGACAGCTGCCTGTGTAGCACTCTGCCCCCAACATCTGATTCTCCTGCTCCTGGCATCCTCCAGCATGTCCTGACTCAAAGGAAGGACAATGCTCCAGCATGGCCCAGCTTTGTGCCAGCAGGGCTGTTTCAAAGGGGCTGAGCTGCATTGGCAGGGAAAAGTGGGGAAAGCTGTACAGCATTTGGCAACACCAAGTTTATTCAAGCTGGTGTGATTAGCACTTTTTTTCTTAACCTGCCTTTTCGTCACAAGTGTAAACTATCAGACAGGAGGGTTTTTTTGGTCTTTGCTTTCTGTTTGGATGATAAGGTAGCTCAGTGGACTGAATGTGCTTAACAGACAAAGATGCACAACTTGAATTCTTGTTTATGGCTCTGAAAGGCTCAGCTCAACCCATGAGAAAAACGGTTTGTGTATTTAACCTTCCTCTGGGTAATGGACTGCAGGAAAGGAACGGCAAAACCTGCCAGATATTGAAGGTCTTTCCTTATAAACTCTGGACTATTTTTAGTATTCTAATGTAAAAAGTCAGCGAGATGAAGAATGAGCTGATCTGTTTCCAGCAGAAAAAATGTCTGAATCTTCATTAATAATTCCTCATAGATGGCTGTGTGCCTTTATCTGACAGACTGACAAGCCATACTAAACAACAGTTACTGCACAAATGGAAAAGATATAATCTCACTACCCAGCCTCATGGTGCTTCCATTGTCATGTTACATTATGACGGGAGCCTCCACCTTCCCAGAGAGACATGGCAGGAGGGTTATTTTATTAGGACTTTCACAAATGTGCTCATGATGGATGAAGTTGAGTGCTTTGACACAGAAATGTATTTGGAAACTAGAGCTGACACATGATATGAAGAAGGGGAGGGAAGAAAGAAAACAAGAACTCAAATGTATAATCTTAACCTCGATCTCCCTGTCAGTGATAATTAGAAAAAGCCTATATCAAAAGCTGAGCTGCAAACTGCCCAGAAGATAGGATTTCATAGTTACCAGCTAAATGTCCTAGTTGGCTTTCACAAAGCCAAGTTAGTGGAAGTCAATGACACAAATTCTATTCCTAGCCTTCATTCCCTTGTAAAATCGGTGGCTTCTCCTTGCAGTGGCTATGAGACAGTGGAAATAAAGACTTTTCCCTTTTGTCACATCCTCACATCTGAGTACAGAGTAAGTTGGATCATCTTACTCTCCTGTGTAGTGCTGAAACCAAGCCAAAACTTCTCCAATCTTTGGACTGGTTCAGAATAGAGCCTCAGCTAAAGGTATCAAATCCATCTCAGAGGCTGGTGAAAATGGTGTGACCTCATATGCAGCACCAAGCCTGTGTCAGTGACACTGCAAGGGAAAGGACAGGTTATAAAGCTGCTATCTTGGGCCAATTTTAAAATGACAAACACACCCTAAGCTATTGGACTGTTTACTTTCCTACCTCTTCCTGATGTTATCGGTATTTCCTAAACCCTGCCTGTCAGGCATGCTTTGTTAATAACCTTCCAGTACTCTCAGAGCAAAGGTTGCCGAACAGCTTTCTCATCTTCCTGCTGCCTGTCAGGAGAGGAAATCACAGCTTTCAGGAGAACCTGACACAGAGGGAACTGGATAGCACACTGGGGTCAAGGGTAAGAATGCAAGAAGAAGTGAGAAAGCACAGGCACTGCAGCTGGCTATGCAGGAAAAGCTTTGCGCTGCTTTCCCTTGTTTACTGTGTTTGGGATGTTCCAGGAAGAAGCTCAGCAGGCTTTTCATCTGAAACAGCCAGCCAAGCACAAATCACTGCTCACAAAGCATTGTGAAGGAGCAAAATGACAACTAACTTTCTTGGCTTAAGTTTGAGATGACTTAGGTTCTTTGTCTTAAATGAAGGAAAGTGTTGTGGGCAATGCTATTGGCATTTCACACAGCTGTTGTATTCCCTCTCAGCTGCCTGCCATCTGTGAGAAGTCCCAGTCAAACTAAAAGTACCAAAGTGCCATCAGAATACACTTACTCCTTCAGCAAAAGAAAAGTTCCAAGTGGCTTTTCTAAGATTACCTGGAAGAAGAAAGACTGATGCAAGCATTGAAGAGGAAGGTGTTTTAAGACACATGCTCCTATGTGAAAAGTGTGATTAGTGGGACTCTCCGTTCAGTCAGCCTTAAGGTACACATAAGTTAAATCTACAAAGGTGGTGCAGACCAAAGCTTTGCATGCACTTCTCCACATTCCCCGGGAATCTCCCATCTTTTGATTCTACCAGCTCTGCAGCAACCCACTGCAACTGCCTTCTGTCAAGTCACTTCTTCATGTAAATAAAGAAGTGTTTGTCCAGGTGTCCTCACCTGTGCAGAGACATACATGCTCTCTGCAGTTCACATGGCTACCCACATAGCTCTGCTGGGCCCACAGTAAAATATCCCAGTCATTGCTGACTAGCTGTGAGGAAAAAAAATATTTTAGCCTTTTTACTTGCAATAGCCTAGAGCAATCTCTTCCTCTCTTGCATACCCAGAAATGGATCTCTTGCTCCCAACCATATACAGCTAGCTCCAAATGTGACAGTCTATCAACAGAGCTCACTAGGAAGATACCTTTCCATTTTGCTGCTCTTTGTGCTAAGTCCACCTCAAAGTCTTTATTCCCGAATGGGAATGGTTGTTCTATGACAATGATACTTCCTAGAACAGTGACCCTGTCCTACCTGCTCTGTTGTATCAGTGCAGCAAAATGAAAGAATATTCCACTAAAAGAGACCAGGGAACCAAAAATTCACCAGGGCTGAAGTCAGATGAATAAGAATGGCTTTTAACCGCATTACATTTAGAAGTTCCAGAGAGCATATCCCCATCATTTGAAAATTTTAAAAACCTGGGCATCTTCCTAGAATGGTCTGTAGCTCCATCAGAAGATACCAGCCTGATGAGTGCTGTGAGCAACCTGTATTAGCTAGGAAGGAGGTTGGACCTGATGCCACAACACTCTTTTCTCCGGAAAACCCAGGTTTCCAGTTTTCCTTTGAGTCTTCTGGTAGCAGGAACCTATTAATATCTACCCCACCCTCACTTTAGTCAGACATCAATTAGGTAGACTGTGTCTCAGCTTAAATGAGATTCCCAGTCATAATCCCTTTTAAATAAAATAATTCCATATTTTGTCAGTTAAACAGAGTTTTGCTGGAGAATTAGAAGCAGTACTGAAGTTCAGCATTGTGCAATTCACAGGATACATTTTCCATGCAATGGTCAAGAAAAACAGATGGGATTGGGCTTGAAGGAACTAGGAATGGTTGTGTTTCAAATGATCTGAGTTCAGATTTACTAAAAATTGTCAAAAATACTACTGGAGAGTCATATGTTTCCCTCATGAAGAATTGTGATAAAAGTGACAAGGTAAAACCATAATTGATAAGAAATATTTGTTGTAAAAGGCTATGTTTCTACTGGAAAAAAAAAATAAACTGAGTATTCTTCCACAATATACTGAATCCCAGAGGCAAAAAAAAAAGATGAAAAAGAAAATCCTCTATATGGTTTTCTTAGAACAAAATTTTATGTTGGAAGGTGTGCATACTTTTTATCTGCCCTAAAAAATTACAGTGTCATAATTATTATTTGGAAGAGAAATAACCTTTAATCTCAGTAACCATTATGTAAAACAGTCTTCACCACCTGAACAATAATTGGATTGTCACATACTTGACATAATTAAAAACAACTACATCTTAGAATTCTCCTTATCATGAGATTCCAGAACGGTTAAGTAGTGTTTACTGTTTAGGAAACTGAGGCATGGATGGGAGCAGTGGTTTCATCACCACCACCAAGCAGGCCAGTAGCAGAAAGGTGGGTGGCACCAGTTCATTCCTAACACAGCCTTGGCAGAGCCACTGATCAGAGATGGCAACAAGATAATCAGCAGATGTTGACCAGAGGCATAACGTTTGGCATTGGTTTGGTGGAGGGCGATGGAGGGACAATCTTTGGTGGAACAAAAAGAAATGGGAACAGATGAGAATGGTCCAGTCAGCCTTGGGATGTACCTGAGCACCAGACAGATTCCTCTCAGTGATCCAAAAGTACTTAGTGATTTTGATCTTCCTGTTAATTGGTTTGTGTTTGATAGCACAGGAAAGCCAAGGCAGTACCCAGGGGAGTGGCTGCCAGCTGTTCAAAGACCAGTCACTGGAATATCAGGCAATGTTGAGCACAAGTGTCCAGGAAACAGAAAAATAAGCAGACACAGGTTGGAGCAAGCTCCAAAGCAATCAACCACCTCACACCGAGACATACCAAGTGCACTTTCCAAGAGCAGTCACAACCTTTGCCTTAACTGAGCCACTTATCTTCCCTGTTCAAGGAGAGCTTCTCTTGATGGAAGCCAGCTGCATTTTCCACACATGAAGCTGAGGCTGGGCACATGCAGAGCAAGTATCTGCAGATTAAGACTAAAAAAAAAAATCAGCCCCCAAAATATTGTCTGAAAACTAATTAGTAATACACAGAACTGATCAGGGTGGTAAGGGAAGCAAATTTAAAAAGTATTTCAGAGACAGAAATAAACAAATAAATATGCATTACTCCCATCAAGAGAAAATTAATGCCATGGGAAAAAAAAACAAGCTTCAGTTATGGAAGCAGGAACTGCCAGCCTTTAAATTTTCAAAATGTTCTTTAAATCACCATTGTTTTGGAGAAACATTTTTCTAGAAAAAAAAAAAAAAAAAAGATGGTTTGGATTTGAAAATGTCATTAGCTTCAAGTCAAGATGCCAAGAAAATACAAAGAATAAAGCAGATGGGGTAGGTAATAAAATGCCAAACCTTCCCCAGTTAATTAAACAAGCCTACCAGATGGCAGTGGTGCAGAATTAGAGTCCTGAAGAGGGAGCTCAACTGTAGGTTCTGCAACACCCTGTCCTTAAGCCACTGATTACAGATATGGGAGGGAGATACTAGGGGAGAAGTTCTGTTATACACTTCAGTTTTCTTTTCCTTTGTCTCTCAGAGTTAAGACCATGGGGCTCACCACTTTTGATGAGTCAAAGTTTTTGTGAGCAGAAGGATGAATGAGGTCACAGGATAAGGGCGAAGGTAGAATAGTTTATCATAGACATTGGTGAAAAAGAAATAAAAACTCCTGTGGGTTATGGACACTGTTTTGTGTTTTCCACTGAGAAAGATTTTTTTTTTTTTTTAATGGATATGATGAAAAATGATGAAATACTAGTAGCTGTGCCCCATAGTCACAAGTTGCAGCACCTTTGCTGTACCCAGTCCAGAGTCAGCCCAGAGTCCTAATTTTTAAACTAGCTCCTGACTCACACTGCTAAAGCAGCTGGTGGACAGTTAATCTTTTACCTGAGATAAAACCAACATGAAACACTGCCATCATTCTTACATTTATTAAGTTTAAAAATAAGACTTTGTGACTTTGCATGATTTGGTCAATTTAATCTTCCTTCTAAACTGGTAAGAATTATATAGAGGGTATTTTCTTTGCCCTGTATTCATTAGGCTGTTTTGTACAAAGCTCATTTCAGCCTATAAATCTGTGGTAAACTGCTCAGCTACCTGTTCAAAATTCACCACTTTCTTGGTATCATTGATGGCTGGAATCACACAACGTAGTTTTTTTCTCATTTTGATGAAGTGACCACCAAAGCTTTAGACCAAAGTCTAAAGCATTTTCTAGATGCTCACTGGTAGGCTGTAGAAGTGAGACTTAGCCAAATCATCATAAGATCAGCTATCCTCTGTCTATGGGCTAGTGGTAGGCACGCTCAGAGGACCTGCAAATACTAACAGTGAAATGTCTTTCTCACATGACAGCCTCTCACTTTATTACTCTTTTAACAATCTTGTACACAAGATCCAGCACCAAGGGCTCTTACATGCCTATGTGTAATGCATATAGTCCCTGATCCAAAGCACTGACAATCTAAATACACAATTTAAATAAAGTAAAAGAAAACTGTATCTTTGTTCTATAAAAGCACACTGAGGTCCATAGAGGATGTCATGACTTGATGACACAGGAACTGAACTTGTGTCTCTTGGTTTTCTCCCCCCCTACTCACCAAATCTCTATTAACCATACAGGAGTACCTCTCTTTTGTGTCATTTAAGGATCACTCAATAGATTTTTAAAAGAAGAAGCAATTTCTATTGATCTAGTACTGGTATGCATGGTTGGGTTTTTTTCCTGCAAGTGATAGAAACTGTAAGTTAGGAAAAGCACTAATCAGGACTTCATCATACAAATCAAGACAGCTAATTAGTGTAACAAAGTACAGGAAGAAAATCTCAAGAAAGTGGGACTACAAAAGTTGATTATAAAAACAGCAGTTGGCAGAATGCAGTCATGTAAGAGTCAAGGCCTGGATTAGCTATCTCTGGAATGATTTCAAGATTACCCACAAAAATAGCATTTTCCATTGAAAAGTCTGCCTTTGGCAGCATGGAGCACAGACTCCTTGCAGGCCAAGAAACCGTGCAGAGAGAGTCCCTCAGGAGAAATACAGTATTCTCATAAGAGAAGATGGAAGCCAAATTGCCCAGGCTATTCCTGAAAAGCTTGGAAGGAAGAGGCTATTCTTGTTGAAGGCTAAGATCTTTGCACAGAACATTGAGGGACAGAACAAACAGACTCTCAAGTTGCTAGATATGGAAAAGGATGCTTGTTCTTCTAAGAAGAAATCAACACAAACTCCTTTGCTAAACTAGCCTCGTGCTTATCAGTTCCTCACAAAACTCACAGATTTTTCAAGGTAAATCAGCTTCTTCCAAATGAGCCTGGGAACATGCTGAGGAACATATTCTTCACAATGCTCTACTTGAACGAGGCAAGTCACCTTGCAAAACACACTCTATTTTAGATCTCAGCTTCCTTCTAGAGCACAAACAGGTCTCAGAGTCTCTACACATTCTTCAGGGTAGATGTAGCAGAACTAAGGAACTGCTGATGAATGAGGAGCAGCCTGTCTCGCAAATAGATGGAAAAGGCCTAAAAAGCCAGAGCAAAAAAATCCTCCTACATCTCAGAGGTAGCTTTCCAATAAAAACGGCATTTGTGCCAGGATCCAACGACAGCACCAAACTACTTCCTGACCTACACTCAGCCCTTTCCCCCCCTGCCCACTCCTTTCCTTTTCCTCCACTAGCATGCTTCAGTGGGCCCCAGGTTAACAAACTCCAGCTGCATCCACTCACCAGACACTTAGCCTTCAGCTGTCTGTTCCCAGCTTTGCAGACCTGACAGGAAAGTGGAGTTCTGGCCTTTAGATAAAATAAACAACACTGAACCACCTTTTCCATTTTAGGCTATAGAAGTCACCAGTTCCAAAGCTTTAGCCTCCTTCTGCTCTCCTTGTCCAACCGGAAGAAAGAGATGAAGCCACAACCCAGCTAGGATAATGCCTAGGATGAGGAACCTCCCTGGGTGGCTGAAGTATGATCTAGTGTTTTCAAGGTCTTTTGGAAATCAGGAAATACCATATTTACAGGCATTCTGGAAAGTAGTTATGTGAATGTGCTGCAGCAGCAGTGCAGGTTGCAGTCAGTCAGATGCACATTCAGACTGTTCCTTAAGGCACTCCAGAGTTGGGGTGCTTGCCTTGGAAACCCAGTGAACAGCCAGCAGCTGCCCTGGAGACTGCACCTCCATAAGAAAACACATCCATCTTTTGCAGCAACCCCTGGTAGAACTTTTGTACATAACAAATGTGCCATACAAACAGGTTGGCAATTCGTGCTCTTCACCAAAGCAGTGAATGATATCTGAGTACAGGTGAAAGCAAATAAAAACTCAAACCTCTTTGAATTCAGGTCCCCATACCCTTTTCCTGGCAGGTTTTTTGTGATATCTTCATCACTGGGAAAGAGAAAATAATTTGTTATTCCCTGATTTGATGGAACTGTTTTTAGGGAACACAGCCCCTGCTGACAGTGTTTCTCATTCCACATGAGTTGTCAAGAAGCTTAGTTGAGGTCATCAAGTAACAACATAGATCAAATTAAATCAGTACAACTGAGAGTCCAGTAGTTCCTGCAGTAACCTATAAAAATATTTTTTAACTGTCCCAGCAGATAGGGAGCTTTTGAGAGCCTAAGAACTTAGGATGTGCCCAAATATGTGCTTAAACCCACAAACAGGACAATGAAAAATCCTAAGTATATAGTTGCATCTGCGTGCCCAGCACTGAATCGGCAAAATGAGCACCATCAGACTAATATTACTAATGAATCCTTGAAAAGTGCAAGGCCTGCTGCAGTGAAAAGAGTGACATTATTCTGGCATTAGTAACATGATAGGGGCAGCAATTAGGGATGTTTGAAATGTTTGGTTTTTTCCTTTCAGCTTTGTCTTAAGATTTAATAATTTCACCTTTGCTGGGGAGGGAATCTTTTTGAGTCTGTTGAGTTTCTGTGTGCAGCTGAGAAGGCAGAAGGATAAGCACTGTCAGCAGTGTGGAATAACTGCATTCCTCTCTCTGGACAAGGCACTGACCAAGTAATTTTGTCTTTTCTTGGAATGAGGATAAATTGTTCTCACTAAGTCCTGAAAGGGATTATACCAGTTCTCAGGCCAAAGAGCTTTGTCAGTGGCTTTAGCAGCTGCAGAATGAGGGCCCAAATGAACAGCTCACAGGCCTAAATCTGCAAGTGCTGTGGTGAACTAATAGGCAAAGAGAAATCAGCATGGGAAAGTCCCACGTGTAGGAACCAGTACAGGTTGCAAAACTGGACCAGTTTCAACCTTGGGAGCAAAAACGTGTGCAGGGAACCTGGGTGGCTCTGAGTTTTAGCAAAATTTGAAGAATAGCAAGAAACAGGAAATTAACTTCTGACAAGGTGCTTTAACATTTATGTCGACTTACATGTTTGTTGTAAACTTTGTTATCTAAACCTCACAAAACTTCATATCACTGCATCTCTGTTTCTGTGGTTCTCAGCATATGTGGTTCAGAATGTTTCTTTACATTCTTTCTCTGCTCGTATGGAGATGTCGGGTTTGGGGCAAAACAGGATTGTCCCTGTTCTGCCTGTTTATCATTTTCATCATGTCCTGCAAATTGCTTCTACAGTTTATATGGAGTAGATGTAGGAAGTTAGGAACACAAAAGTTTGCTTCTCCAAAGCAGTATGAACCTTCCCTTGAAAGATTTTCAAAGTATTCAGACAGAGTATGTTTACAACTCCCTTCTGATACCTTATTGACATTTGTTTTTAGGCCACTGACTCTAATCAGCCTTGTCATGTCTCAATGAGTATAAAAATAACAAAGTGAAAGCCAGTCATATTAATATCTTGAAAATATGAATATATTGCTCTTATAAAAGTGAATTGAGTGACTTGAAACTTAAACATAATCCAAAAGGCTCTTCTTCAAACACTTCTCAGATCATGCCTTTTAGATATGGGTTAAAGACACCATATTCAGATGTGACTGCTGAGCTGCGAAGGTTTTACTTGACACACTGTCGGGAGAGAGACCATTTGCAAATCATGGGTGCAGACTGGGATTTCTGGTAGCTCTAAAATAAGACAGTGTTTGCTTATTTTTCTCTCTTCCTTAAGTGTGACAAATCTTTGCAGAAGCTGTTGTTTTTCTACAACTTGCTTGTTGCTCTCTTCAGCAATTACATTCCCCACAATTCCTTTGGAAAAAAAAGTCCATCATTGGAATTGTATCTGCTTTTATCCTAAAGGTTAATAACTATTTTCTTTGCAAGGAATGAACTGCCTTCCTTTTTTTCTTTTTTTCTTTTTTTTTTTTTCTTTTTTTTTTTCTTTTTTGGCTGTAATCCTAAATGGGATAAAGAAAGGAGTTTTCATACACTGATATTTGAGGGCTTTGAAGATTTCACTTCACAGAACAAGTAATTTTAGAGTTTCTGACAGATGGGTTTTATGTGTATTGAGGAAGAAAGGGCAGAAAGGCAGCAGCAAGGGGTACTGTATTTAGATATCTAGTTGTGTTGATGAAGCATGTATAGCAAGGAGGGAAAATGCTGTCTATAAGGGTCTGGTTAATTCTGTAAGAGCAAATCAACATTATGGGCAGCATGCCAAGCAGGAACAATAAGAGAGGTAGGTTTGGCTGCAAAATGGAGCTAAGGAAATTTATTTTCTTAGCATTGCTATGTAGGTGTTTACTCATTAAGAAATCATCAAAAGATGCTACTAGTAATTATGGCTTTTAGAACTAATGGATTGTCATTCCAGCTCCCTGGTTTTGCACATTCAAACTCTCCTGTCCAAGAAAAAATGTGAAAAAAAAAAGGATTGATTGCAAGGTTGAGTTGACAGTGGGCAGAATGCTGACAGGTAATTAGTGGAAAAAGAAAAGTGGTTATGCCTGTGCAATACAGTCTAAATATCAGTCCATATAGGACATAGACATCCTTTACCACAGTACTTTTATGGCTAATGACACCTATCAATGTTGCTTTGGGCAGTCTTCTCCTAGACAGCCAAATGCAGATCTGTTCTTCACAAAGGACAACCTTGGCCTTCTCAGGGAACTGCTTGGAAAAGTCCCATGGGACAGGGCCCTGGAGGGCAAGGGGGCCCAAGCAAGCTGGCTAATATTCAAACACCATTTCCTCCAGGCTCGGAATCAGTGTATCCCAAAGAGCAGGAAATCTAGTAAGACAATTAGGAGACCTGCATGGTTGAGCAGGGAGCTACTGGACAAACTTAAGCAGAAGAGGGAAATATATAAAACATGGAAGGAAGGACAGGTCACTTGGGAAGAATACAGGGAGGTTGTCAAAAGATGCAGAGATGCAACAAGGAAAATTAAGGCCTAAAAGAAGCCTAGAGGTAATGTGGGCCCGCTACTGGATGAAGTGGGTGCCCTGGTGACCAAGGCCAGACAGAAGGCTGAGTTACTGAATGCCACCTTTGCCTTGGTCTTTACTTCCAAGGCCAGCTACCAGGAGTCCCAGGTCTCCAAGACCACAGAGGAATTCTGGAGGGAGGAAGTTCTTTCCTCAGTTGA
>JAOEGS010013146.1:0-48966 GCA_025447755.1 Corythornis vintsioides | reverse complement strand
AACTTGAGGGTTGGATTATCTTATTTTCTGGTGGTCAGAGTACTAATTCCACTCTTTGCCAGCCACACTAATGAGTGGAATAAACTGTAATTACTGGGAGTGAAACAACTTGAAAAGATCTTCTAATAAGCTACTTTAGGACAAATAACTACAGCAAATGGCAAGTTTAGTAAACAAAGCCAGAAGAACTGCAGATACTGGAAATAACCTTCAGACTGGTCAGCTATAATGGAAGGACTCAAGAAAAGCACATTTTTAGTGGTACTTCAAGAAATACATTAATGCAATATTTTTTTGCTAACATTCAACTCACAACACCCACTGCAAACCTCTCACAATCCAATTTAAGCATGGGAAATTGTCCAAAAATACCATTTTTTTGCCTCTTAAGGCCAAGGCTGTAGAAAAACACAGCTCATGTGCAAAAAGGGGCAGTAGTATTCCCCAAAAGATGATGCCTGTTATGTACACTGCTGGTTTTATTCTGTGGCAATGGGCAGAGGCAGCTCCACTCTGCTGCTGAGGGGCTGTGCTGCTGCTGGCACCCAGCAGGGCAATGCTCTTGACTCTTGCCTCTTGCCTAACCTCACAAACACCAGTAAGAGGTTTTAAAGCTCTACTTGGGGTGCTCTACAGGGAAGAAACCAGCATTCCACATATACAACGTTTTAAATCATTTTGCCCTCAAACAAATGACTCTTTGCCACTTGCTTTGGAATGTTAAGCAATTAATATGTAAATATCACTTCAAGCCGAGTGGCTTTTCTGTTTGCTGATTTACTGCAGATTCAAACCCTGAACAAAACTGAGCAGCAACATTAATCATGATCTATAAATATGCAGACTATGAGTATCTGAGAAAAAACAACCTTTTCTTTTTTTTCTTTTTACAGAACTTATTTACAATATTTTTGTTACTAAACAACAAAATGAACAAAATCCTTCCATTATCCAAACCACTTCCATTATTGCCAGGGTTGCCTTAATACAACTTTATTATCTCAATTGCTTCACTTGCTGAGCATGTCGAGCAGCAGATTAGGGATAATTAGACAAGGAATGAATGAAACTCTAGAGCAGTCACATCCTGAGACACAAATGAAGTATTGATTGTGATGATTCTACTAACAGCCATTTAATATGCATAGCTACTAAACATTTGAATTGATATGACTTCACTCAAGATGTTCTGAAGTGTATTCTGGGTTCTGGCTGAGCAAATGATGTTCAGCCTTTATGACACTGCATACCATTCATGGCTGTTAAACAAAATTAAGCCATGCAAAAAAAGGGTGAAGGTTGAAGGAGAGCTCACCAGGGCAGCTGGAAATTCGTCCTGTTTTCCAAGGTAGGATGGAAGGCAGAAAATGCAGAAAGGTGCCTTTCCACCATGTACACTCATCTGTGGGATACAGCATTTCTCAAGCTGTTTTGCAGCATAAATCACCCCCATGTTCCAATACTGGGGAACAAAACAGGGTGTGAGCTTGGGGAAATCTGAGACATCCCCACCAGAGCATTGTATAATGGGATTAATGATTTATGCAACATCAACTGCATAGAAAACAGTGTTTTGAGAAAGGTTAAGACTGACTTAGAAACGTTTCTATACAAGATGCAATTTTGCCTTTGGCTGTATAATTACAAATACAGGCAACAGAAACTAGCAGAGTTAACCTGGATTTATGCTCTTGGAACACAGTTTGTTCTTAAACTACAGAGGAATTGCTTCTCGTGGTCAAAAACTGGTGTCTCAAGCAGCTTAAGAAACATTTCATACACATTAGTAAGTGGAGAGGTACAGAGAAGAAAGGCATTGTTATGCATAACTAGGAGTGCAGACATTATTTTTATTTTAAAAGAAAAATCACACGAACTCAAACATCCCCAAGATATTAAGACTAATGCCAGTAATTTTACAATTCTTAAAACTGAGCAGATTTTCAGACACTACTCTCACATAAATCTAGATCAACCACACTCCCCACAAAGTCCCACAGTCAAAGAACTCCTTTGGACTTAAGCCAGATGACAGAGCAGTATAAATGAGATCATATCCCATTCTCCCAAGTGGTCAAGACCTCATTGCTCATCCAAAAAGACTCAAGGGCAAAGAAAAATGATGTACTGAGAATCAACAGCCCTGCACCTGATGCATCCTCATTCTAGGGAAAAGGCTTCAAGATCTGCTGCTGAAAGTTAATCTGAAAGCCTAAAAATATGATGGCCTTTTAAGCTGAGGATCACTCATAAAGTTTATGTGGGAGATTGTGTGTGTGTTCACTGAGGCTGCTCTGCAACCAGACCTGGCACTCTCCAGCCTCCAAAGAGGGACCACTTCTGCACAACTGAACTATGAAATCAACAGAAACACAGACCCCTCAAAAATTCAGCTGCTGATAATTTGCTGACACTTGAGTTGGGAAGCTAACAGCCAAGAAGCAGGAGTTCAAAAAGGCAACAAAAGTAAAGTTCAGCTACCCCTCGTGTGGTGGAAAAGATCTGGGGCCTGATGCTCCTGACTTCATGCACAAAAGTGATATATCTTCATCAGCATTAACTACAGCTTCAAACTAGCACATTGCATAGCATGAATCCTCCTTCCTGTAACTAAAAATACAAATACAAACTGTTGGAAACCATAGACAACTACATTTTAGCTATAAACTAATGTTGTATCTAATGTTTTAGTCCAATAAAACTAATTCAAGTAGTTCTCAAAGCTGTCAACGACGGTTGCTTGCAAGTGATAGTTATATAGTGTTCAAGAAATTCACCAGACTTGTGTCAAGAGGCCTTTAAAAGGCAGAAAATATTGGCTTTTATCCATTTTGATGCTGTGAGAGTAGTGCTTTTGAAAAAACTTGCAAGTGTTTTAATGCACTGCTTTTATGACAGTGATCTGAATTTTAGAAGGATTTAACAGAAAATAAATCGTTCTTAAAAAGTACTTATTGAAGAAAAAATTAATTTTGATAGCATGGGAAAAAATATTGTTTGAAAATTATAGACTGGGTGATAGGATTAGAAAGTTATATCCACTGCTGTCAGATTAAAGAATACTGAATATATGGATGCTTCTCAAATGTGACCAACATATGAAATGCCCTGAGCAGGACATAGGAAGCACTCTCCACTCAGCCCAAAGGGGTGCTGACAGAGCCCTTGTGTCTCCATCTCTCTTCTAGGGTTTTATCTTCAGGAGGGATAACTCAGCCCTAGAACACCTTTAAAAAGTACCACACTTACCCCCAAAGAGGTCATATCCTACAATTAGGAGCACCTTACACTTGACTCCTTGTTTATATTCCCCATAATATAGCACCTATGAATGCATTCTGCAGATATGAGCCAAAGTACCTCTGCTAACTTATTCATTGGGCTGGCTTTGTTTAGAGAAACAATTCTGTTTCTACAGTCCTGTTCAATCATTCACAGCTGCCTTGGCTTTTCCAAGCTAGCAGGAGTGAAGAGATGAAATCAACATAAGAAGGCATTCTTACAATTTGGTTTAGATGACAATGATTTTTTTCCCTAAATTAGACTACACTGCCACGACAGTGCAATACAGAAAACTCTGGTTATTCTAGCAACAATTTGCTCTCATTGCTCCATTAAGTCCATATTCCACACCAGTGATTAAAAGTTTGTCATGGTGTTTTCAGCACTTTGAGATGTAAACAAATTTATAGTTAGCTTTAGTGATGTTTCTGGTAGCCTTTTCTTTCTTGTTGCCTTTTCTTTCTTGTTTTACTGCTTGCAATGTAGCCAAACCCCTGACTTTCCTGTAATAAAATCTGTGCTTATATCAAAACTCTAGCACACTGCAGAAGCTGCTGAGTGGCAGCAGTTCAGGATCTCAGCATAAAGACAAGTATTGATGCTAGGATTAATGTAATGTTCTATTTTGCTTGCCATTCACCTTGGCTCATCCTTTTCATCTGTAACAGACCACCCTGCAAACAAGAAAGTACTTTGTGCCACCGAGGCAAGACCAGCAATACAGAACAAAAAAGGAACAATAAAATGCTAGACAGTTACATGGAGCTGTCAAACACATTTCCTGGACATCTTTCCACTAAAACAGTCTTACTGATTCTTATTTTCCCTTGAACAATATAGACACAAAACAGGCTTGAAGGTGCTGTTAAAGGAACTGGATACACAAATTCCTACAAAAACTAATAGCACAGACATCATGAGAAGAACCCTATGAAGTATATGCAGAAGTCACCTCCTTTGGCTTACAACTCTTACCTGGAATGTTTAAACTAATTTCACTTCATTAATGTTCATTAATGCTTTGACAGGAGTCATACAATAATGATAAACACCAGAAACCTGATGTCATTGAAGTCTAAGTTTTCAATGTTATCCTCTCTGTAAACTCAAAAACTCAGACCTCTAGGGTCTGAAAGGCTACCATGAAAAAAACTATCTATGATAAAATTCCTCATAACTCCAAGAAGAACAAATCTCTCTTTTCAGATTACAACTAAAACTAAGAAGCAGACATTCAGGCTCAGCTAGAGAGAACTGAAGTCCCTAATTCAAAAGTCATCGTGGTAGAATATACACATTTGCATGTAAATGGACACTGATAGTTAGGAGATGGTACAGTACAATGCAGAAATGCTGAATCAGCATGACATGAGCAACAGTCAGAGCTAGTCCACAGGCACAGGGGCTCCTGAAAATGCTGTTCCTTACATGCCTTTTCAGACAAGCTTTTGCTGGCTTCATCCACACAGTAATCACAGGAGAGATCAAAGGTAGGAAAGTGTTTGCTGTCCTCCAAACAGTTTAGACACCTATTCCCAAAGCCACAATTGTCTCAGAACAGGCTCTTGTCCCTGCTGGGCACCCGAGTGACTTAGGGAACATAATCACAGACTTCACTTTCTTCCAGAATACTTTATGCCCAGCTATAGATTTTAATAACTTAAATACAGAAGCTAAAAAACCCTGATCATTTACTCTCCAATTCTCTTCCAGTGTATTAGCACACACCAGGCTCAGGCTGCAATACTTGATTGCCAAAGAAATGGAAAATAAGTCCTATGGATTTCTGTAGAAGCTTCATATACTGCAAGTTTTACATCACGAAAACAATTTCCTTCCCTTGCAAAAAGTGATGACCCTTATCACAGTGTTGTTAACACGACCTACAAAAAGAGATATGCTGACATTAAGATTTAGATACAGAGGACTGGCCACTGTGATCCTGCTGAAGGTTGAACTTGACACGTTATGAGCTATTTGGCTATATATAGCTGTATTAGAAATGTCTTGCTGAAATAGGTGTACCACCTCTAGCATCAGTGACAGTAGATTACCTTTAAATGAAAACGTCCTACATGGAAATATTTGGATATGAATGTTTTCATAAACTCTAGAATGACACTTTATTTCATGTTTGCAGAGCACATAGCTGGCAGACCTAATTACAACAGAGGAAAAATCAGTGTGTAGCATTTTTTCACTTTTTTTATGTCTGTGCAGGTTTCACTTTGTTTTCATTCTCTTTTTAGTGCTTGAATTTGCATTTCACCTTGTACTTCATTTCAGCTTTTTTACAGCATACATCTCATCTACATGAAACTGATACCCTCCTCCTCAAAATCATGTCTAAGGCACGTTCCTGCAGTCTTGACACCTAATAAACAGACAGCTTTTAAACAGACAGCTTTTCAACTTGATTTCTAATCTCATTTCAAAATAGATACTCTTTATAAACAAAAATTGAAGTAAAGAGGAAAGCAAGCAATAGCATAGTAACTGATGACAGAAAGCAGCAAAAAGCTCCCAGAGCCATCATCAGGAGGAGCTAATAGTCATTCAAAGCTCTGTATACTACATCTACCAAGGAGTACTGCAGAAGACCATTGGGAATGATCCCCTTTCATGGTTTCACCTTTTAAGATGGTTCTGCAAACTGCTTTAAAGATGCTGCCACCCTTTGAAATTGCCACCAAGTCTCTTTCTCCATATGTGCCATGATTTCCAGCAAATGTGGATTGGCAGCATTATGAATTTTGCTTATTTTATTGGTAAAAATTTGGAGTTGAATGTCTATTTTTAATAGAGCTTTCTTTCCTCTGATGGGCAGCACAGCAGAAGCATTCCTCAGACTTTTCACTACTGTTGCAGTGGACTGAAGGTTTGTGCCTCTACATTTACAACTGTGCAAGAATCTGCAGAGAAAGCCTTAGCAACAGTGCAATAGTAAGGGGAAAACCACCTATATTGTCACAGAATGTAAAAGAAAAGCTTATTTGTTCTGATTTGTGCTCAAATGAAACAAATTACCATTAGTGCTTCTGCAGCACATGTGCTTTCAGTTCCTTCTGATCATTTAGGTCTCAAGGAGAGGTTCAAATGCAGGTAAGGAATCTTCAGAGTAATTTAACACCGAAAGTCCTTCAGTACTTCAGTAAGATGGATTTATCACCCAGACAACAACACTGGTTGAAAATCAGGAGAGATATTGTAAAACCTCACACTTCAGAAAAGAAATTAGTTATACCTTTGGCTACAGAGGGATTATAGTGATGCAGGGCATTTGTCTTTGGCAATATTTTATTCTCCTTAAAATCTAATGTTTCACATTCCTATTTTCCCAGATTAGTTCTTTCTGGGAAAAGGCTGATAATTCCACAGATGCTAAAATTGAAAATAATCTTCCCAAATTATATCATCCTGGGATAGAAAGGTGTGCTTGCACTTAGAAAATAGTGGGCATCTAATATGTGCAAGTACCTTCGTAGCTCAATAGATCATGAAAGAAGTGATGCAAGGGGTATGCAAAGAGAAGGATTTAGTGCAAAGAGAGTGAACACTGGTAAGGGTCAATATTAATTAAAAGACTTCAGCTTGTCAGACTGCTACCACACTGCCCAGTTGCCTCAAAGCAACATGATAATGAAGTATCAGAACAACCCTGAGAATCTACAGCTGATGATTGTTCTAAATATTGTACTAAGCATCTCTTGTACTGGTCCTCTCTTCTACAGCACTGGGGATAACTCTCAAGTAATGCCATTCAGCTCAGAGAAGTCATGCTGAAGCAGAATTCCTTCAGAGGAACTGTGTGTTGGAGAGCAGACCAGTACCCAAGCCATGGTCAGATGTGAATTTTCATGCTTTCAAAACACACATGGCAACTCAGGATACAACCACATCACACTATCAGACATACCAGATAAGCCAGATCTTGGGTGAGATGAGTTACAAATTCCATTGCAATCAGTGAAAGTTTGGAATTTCAGTGTATATGACATTGCAAAGCTACTAAATTATATTGAAATATTATGCTAAGTGGGCCTAAAATAATTTGGTCTCTAAAGCTTTATCTTTGGCTAAGTTTCACGTAGATATCCTCAACTCTAGGAAGTCATTATGTTAGTATATCACTCCCAAAGTAGCTTCCAATAACATCCTATATATCTACTGGCTACTTCACAGAGAAAAAAAGAGCCCAAACATTATGAAGTGACACTAACAAATAATGTATTTAACCTTTCCTACTTTCTAAGCATTGTCTGAAAGTCTGCATTTTTCAGGATTCAAAATTAGCTTTTTCATAAGAAAGAAAATGACAAAAATCAGAACACCTCAGGTGTCAGGTGCTGTCACCCAGAACAAATCCTCTATTAACAGAGTTCATCTCTCAATACACACAGTTAACTGCAGATGTTACAGTCCAAGGAGCAAGCCATAGATTGAAGTTTCAAGAGTTGTATCTTTGTGTTATAAAGATTTCAGCAGGAATACAGGTTAGTCCCCTGTCTCCCCCACATAAAAATCAGAGATACTTCCAGGGGAAGCTATAAAAGCAGCTCATGTGAAAGGTCAGGAATAGAAAGAGAATTGAGAAATTGAGAGTTTGAAATTCAGGAAGACTTAGAGAATGCTTTTGACTTCAGCTTTGTACTGACACTTTAGGTGACTTTATAAATTAGATAATTATAACCATCATAAGCATCATGGCCTGTGTTAGAAACAGTGGCCAGCAGGAGCAGGGCAGTGACTGTGCCCCTGTACTGGGCACTGGTGAGGCTGCACCTCAAATAGTGTGTATATAAAAAATGTACAAAGATTCAGTAATCTGTGACTCAATTGCCCCCAAAATCTCTTACATTCATTGGAAAAAAAAAAAAAAAAAAGTTATTTTATCTCCATAACTTCTTATTTTTATCTTTTTATTAAAAAATTAAATTATTTCACTAAGGCTAAATGTGCATTACACTAGGTTGAATAAGTACAACAAAATACAAACAGTTTGCATCCCCATCTTCTGCAACTGTCTTGAAACATGCTTTCAATTAAACTCTTCTGGACTCATACAAATACCCAACTGTGATTTCTTCTTTTCTACTCCTTCCTCTTTTCCCAAAGTAACAGAACCAGGTTCCTGTTGCTAGGCCTAAGATGGTGGTGAAAAAAAATCCATCTCTTTTTGTTTGTTTTTGTTTTCTTTGAACCCATGAAGGGTGGGATTCTGTCAACACTTACTTGACATCAGTAAATGTGGAGTTATTGCCTGGCTTAATCTGCTAATAGTCTGTACATCAGTTAATTACAACTGAGGTATTTTTGTTTTATCTTTAAAGAAGAATATCCAAGCTTGAATTAAGTATTGCCAGGGAGGTGATTCTGGCAGGGTTCATTTTCCAGCCTTTTTGGCTTTTCCTGTCCACCATGAATCTGAGAGTCTTTTAGTGATGCAAGGAGCTGCTACAAGCTCTTTTCATGAGTTCAGTGGGACAGAACAAATTGCTTGGTCTGCAATCTGGTTCACCCCAGTTTCAGCAGCCCTTTCACTGGGTGAGCTTCTGCACTAGAAATCTCTAATTTGCAGGCCAGAACTGTGGTCTTCTGTATTCCACACAAGCCACTGAGAGAAAAAACCCACCTGCTGTACAGAAATCCTCAGTGGAGCAGCTGCTCTGCAGCTGGGGAAGCTTTGCAGGCTTCCTCTGGCACACCTGCTTCCACCTCCTTCTACTGAATGTAAATGGGATTGCTCCACAGCTGATGGCAAGTGGAAATATCAGGTGCATGGAAAGTAGCAGCAAGCTGTTATGTGCCTTAGAGTGCTATTTCATAATTCTCTCTTCATGAAAGTATCAAAAGGCATTTTAACTACTATATTTTAATGTCAGATCCTTATGTCTCTTTTCTTCCTTTTTTTATCTTTATCTTTTATCTTTTTTTTTTTCCTCTTTTCCCTTCCCTTTTCCTTTTCAGATATGTGCTGCAGAGAGGAGTCAGATAAAGAGAGAAAACTGCTGGTGAGTGTACTCACAGCTCTATTTATGGCTATGAAAATACACAGTCGTTGTCCTTACAGAGAAAATCAGGGTTTTCAATATTTATGAGGTTGTGAATATGTGGCAGAATTTGTTGTCCTCAGATGCCACACAGCCTAAGCAAAGGTATGAAACCTGACATTCTGTGGTAGCTGGCAGCTGCTAGTCAAAGCAGAAGAGTTATCCTCCTGTCCCCACTCTCTCAAGCAGCTGGTCCAGTTTGAAGGAGGAACCCCAGAAATAGGAGCTCAGCAAGTCTATCAGAGGAAGGACTGAAGCTCTCTGCACCTCCCTCAGATTGACCAGGTAACACAGCACATAATCAACCTTCAGTGTTAATGGAGTCTTGGACTAAAGGAACAAATCACTGAAGAGTTTATTTGCTTTTTCTTCAGTTAAAAATTGCACCACAGTTATTTTCTCTTGTTCTCCCTGGAATAATTTTATCAGTTTTCATATGAGAAATTCATGAGATATTTCTTTGACCATAAATAATTCCAGGATAGTACTAGAATATACTACAAATAATAGATTAAATACTGGTTAACTGGGGAGATGAGATTTTCACTTAGACTGATGAATAGAACTATCCCTTTATCTTCATCAAGCTCCTCTGTGCAGCTTTAACATTTCCAGATGACTTGATGGTCTGTACGTGGTTCCTGGTAACATGACATTTTTATGATCTCTGAGATCTCCCTGTTTCCCCCCAGTTTTCAATATACTTCTGTAGCCTAAAACCAGGTGTCAGAAGGGAAAAGGGATGAGAAGGTAAAGACTGAAATTGTCCTCCTATCCGGGAAGGACTGCATGAATATTTAACTAAGGAAACCTGAATTTTAGAGCCAGACACTTGTCATTCATTCCCATCACATCTTTCAAATTTAAACAGAACATGCAGGAGGTTAAATGAGTTGAACCTGAAATCTGCACCTTTTTCTAATGTGCATCTCATTTTGCATGCTGCTTTTTTTTTTTGTCTCTCATTGAAAATTTCATGTAGTATAACAAATTATTTTTTTCTTCACTGTCAATCATATAAAATATAAAGAGGTATCATACATAGATTTGCCACAATCTGCCCTGAATTTGCTCTATTTTTTCTATTAATGATTTGGAAAAGAGCATAGTATGTATTAAATAGCATCAGTTATCCACATAAAAGGGGCCGAACAATGATAAAAGATATGAGATTAAGGGATTAGAATTCAAAATGATCTGGTCAAACTGGAGGGACAAACTGAAGAGAAGGGATTTTATTTGACAAAAGGAAGCCTCAAACATTCAGGGGCAAATGAGCAACTGTACAAAGGCTGGAGAGGAAACAGTTTCCTTGATCTAGTTCCTCAAAACAGTTCTCTGATTTTTAGTAGATCAGAAGCTGAATATGTGTAGATAAGGTCAAGTTATTAAGAAAAGGCAATCATTATAGTGGGGAAAAAAATATAACCATGTAAGACTCATGTAAATATTAGTTTTCAAAGTAGGAATAGGGCTTAGAAATTCACCTCAGATAATGTCTGTGCTGAAGGCAATTTATGAAAAGCTGCTCAGTTTTGGGTACCACTCATTGTGACCAATTTCCACCAACTGAAGTGGCCCTAGAAGACAGCAGTGAGAATGACTGGGGCCTAAAAACATAAGAAAAGGCTGAAGAAATTGAACTAACATTGGAAGAAAATGATCTTTTTACCCATGGCATGTAAGAAAAGAAGCCAGCAGAGGAATAAGCAAGCCTGGGTGATTCTGGGAGCACCACAGTGGCAAGCTGGATAAACATCAGTCAGCAGGGACAAGCACAGACATGCTGCCTTGAAGTGGGAGACAGACAAGATGGTCTCATGAGGATCCTTCCACTCCTGCTGTCTGTGATTTGCTATAGGTTAATTCCTCAGCCAGACCCCTGTATTTGGCTGCCAGGAGCCATCACATTGCACATATAATAATGAGAATAATAACAACAGCAAGTTGCTACTGCTACAAAGAGTTCAGCTAACTCAATTACCACTGCAACATATGCAGTCTTATTAAATATTAGCAATCCTTCTGGACTAGAAAATTGATTTATATTATATGTGTATCTGTGTATCTACCTAGTGCACCTCACAATAGTGTGTGCTGGCTTCTACTTTTGGCTTTGCTGTAGATACTCTCACAAAATTATGTGATCTCTGCTGCTTAATTTGTGCTTTGGAAAGCTCAGTTGTTTATATTTAATTCCATTTGATTAAGAGGCTACATAATGCACTGATTAATAACTGTTAGATGTTTCAGCATCATAATGAAGAGACTGCAAGAAAGCTCACTTTCAGCTAAACAAAAGCAGTAGTTTTAGGAGCAGAAGAGGTGGTTCCTATCATTTAACAAGATTCTTTGCATATTATTGATTATGGAATTTTACTCAGTGAATTCCTCTTTGACATCTAAAATGGCAGGAATGTCCCATTTTCAGGGCAAAATGAACTTGGATATCAAGTTGTCTCACATAAACATTCTACTGCTTTCTTTGGCTTTCCTCATATGCTGCTCTGTATATGCTCAGACTTGTGCTTTGATTAGATCTTCTGCCCAACGATGGGTTTTCTTCCCTGCTTCCTACAAAATGGTGCCAATTCCATAATTTATAAGAGAAAAATCCATTTCCCCCCATGTAATCAATGTTAGATTACATGCAAAGTCAGAATTAGTAAATGGAAACAGTGTTAGCTGAACATGTTCCTGTAAAATCTTTGTTGATCTTCTGAATGTACAAGAGTAAGAAACACAACCCATTGTATTTACTCCCTTTCTCTTTCAAATCCTGGTATCTTAGGATAAGACTAGTTACAGCTTCTTAGCTATGACATAGCACTTCTCAGTATTATTTTCCATTAAGGAAGAGCATAATTATGTTGTCAATAACTAACTACAGAAGCAGACACCATTTCCCCCTCCAAAAACAGTAAGAAAAGCAAGCCTAGTTTCATCCTCCACAGAAAGATGGTCCTGCACATATTCTCCACAGAGCTGTAGAGAAAGAGCAATGCATCTTATTACAGTCTAGAAGCAAAGCCAACAGAAACAGAGCTGACTGAGGGCAGCTTTGTAAATGATGCCAGTGTGTAAATATGCCATGCTAAGTACCTTGGTGGATGACTTTCAGGTCCTCTGCAGGATTCAGAGGGGGCTAAAGTGCAAGTTCCTGAGTTTACATCCAGCCTTCCTGTGCAGCTCTTGAGCTTGGAGAAGTAGAGGGGTTTTTTTGTCTGACAGATTTCCTTTGCCCCTCTCCATTCAGCTGCTGCTACTACAGCATGAATAGCACATTGCAGCTGTCTGGATTACAACCACAGTAGCTGTTTCTCTAAGTCCTGGACACCTGGCTTGCTGCATCTTAACACGCTGGAGAGGGACAGTTAAAAGACAACTTTTCATACTGAGATACCCATCAAAAAAGATTCAGCACTTGGAATATTTTAGAAGCAAAGACAGACCTCGATTGCATTTTGATTCAGCTGACAGAGAGAAGGAAGAGCACATTAACAGAAGCAGCTCACTGTGCAGAATTCAATGAATTAACGAAGAAGCATCAGTTAAATTAACTTTAAATTTCCATCTAATTAAATACCTTTTGTACTGCTTGCCTCTTGTAAATCCTGCATGTTTTACAACAAATGTATTGTAGTGTTTATACCTTTTTTTTTTCCTAGTGAATGGACTATTACTCTACTATTTTTAAAAGCATTACATGCTCTCAATTAAGTGACACAGAGAATTAATTGCCTGAAACCAACCCTAGCTTTCCTGCATGAACATTTCCTCATGATAACACTTCCTACTGAACATCTCCACAAGTGACAACCTGCAGGCAAAGCAGCAACCCTGGAGAAGGTTAGTTTGTTTACTATTCAGCACTTTTAAGCTTGAGTTATATAATTATGATGGGGAACAGCTTAGAATGTTATTTCAGGTGAGTTAAAACCTTGTTTTGAAGCCACGGTGAGCTTTCCTAACTTGAGCAAGAACTGGTCATGTATGATTAAACCAGGCTGTGCCTTCTCTTTGTGTACTCAGGTCCATTAAAGGTGATGTTTCATGAACATTTTAAGCAGGTAGTTCCAAAAGAAGCAATTTGTCCACCCTTTCACCCCACCACTTGATCTTGTTCCTTTTATGCTGGCACAAGCATTTCTGCAGCTGTGCTGTAAATCAGATTAGGGAAAACCAGGTCGAAACTATTTTACTTATTTATTTTTAGGCCATTTTGCTTTTACAGGCATTAGTGAATTACTCCTGACAGCATGGCTGGAGATTAGGGAAGCTGATAAATTTTTAGATAAGCAAAGAGAATGATGAACAGACAACCAGAAATGTGCCAAAATTAGGCATGAAAGCTGTTAGAGTCAAGAATGTTATTAAGATGCCCAAATTTTCTCTCTTTTAGCAGTATTTGCTTCCCAGGAAAGAGTAATTTATTCAGTTACCCACTAATGCAATTATTTTATGCACAGGACTTAAAAGATTTTCTGCTTAAGAATGATGGTATTTAATGAATTAAATGGTAGCAGGCAATTTCCAGAAGGATATATTAATATTAATACTTGCAAACAAACAAAAAAGTTGCTTTACTGCATCTTAATAATTAAAGATTAATTTTTTCCCCCCCTCTCTGTGCACAGGTCAGATTTTCTTTAAAAATATTTAGTTAAGCCTGAGGTATAATGCATAACTAGATTGAGCTGGGTTGATATTTTAAACACAAAGCAGTAAGCCCACCTGACAAGAAATCTGCAAGACACAGTAAGCAGGTATGTGATAGATACTTTCAGTGTCTTCAAAAAGTACTTGCACTTCATTCTGTTGCAGAAAAAAAGTATCCTTATAGTTCTAAAGCATTTGAATTAATTTTGAATGGTTTTGTATGGAAAGGAAAAAGTTGAATTCTGACAATTTCTTTACAAGCTATCACTGAAAATGTCTCCATTTTAATGGTTTCACTGAAAATGCCCCCAGCAGCCACACACCTTTGCACCCTGGTTTTCTAGCCTTGAAAGCTCATGTCAGTGCCACCCCCAGACTCACTCAAGCCCAGTTTATTCAGTGGACTTCCCTCCAACACAGTATGATCTCAAACTAAATGCTTCCCCAAGTAATCATCAAGTTTACTCTGAGTTAATGCAAAGCTCACTGAAAAACCAAACATTTGGAGTGCTGATTACAGCCACATCTCTGGCATTTGCTTGGGCTCTCACCTATCTTAATAAAAATCCCTGAGAGTCTTCAATTAATTGAGTATAAAGCCATTTTTAGGCACTTAAATTAAAGTGTATTGGATCATGCCATAATTTTCGTTCTGAATGAACCTGCTGGACTAAGGCTAATTAAACTAACTTCTGGGTCACAACATGCACGTTGCCACTGAAAACATGATTTAAACTGGCAAATAGCCTGACATGCTCTTACAGGCTGCAGCAACACTGCTATAAATCAGCAGGAGTCAAAGCATGCTGTGAGCTGGGAGCCCAAAGGACAGCCACTCACTGTCATTCACTCTGGGGAAACTGCATGGACACTTGGCATGCTGCAAACCCCAGGGTGTGCTTATGCTTCACACTGCAAAGGTGTAGAGGCTTCAACACAGCCCAGGAGGATGCAGATTTGAGATGTTGTCTCCTTTTTTGTTCTTCTTCCACAGGTCCACGTCAGAATGGATCTCCTTGCCTTGCCTATTCTCCCTTTCCAATGCTCCAGTCAAGTAGATCAGCAGTATGTATGGTAATATGCAAGTAAATAAAACTAACTTTATATAAAAATATATAAAAATACTAAAGTATTTTTTCTCTAAAAATATAGGCTTAACAATATCAACCTTTTAGAGTTACCAGGCTACTCATGCCAAATAGAGCAAAAAGAAAGTTCTGAGTAACACCCACACCCCCTGAAATCTACAGTCAAACCATTTTTCAACTAAAACATTTCCACTGATTTAATTCCACAGTTGCATTACAAGTTGGAAATATTCAAAGGAAATCTCAAACTGAAAGGTCTCATTTTGATCAAAATGTGTAATTCAACCCAAACCAGTTCGTTTCAGTTTTTTAGCTAAAAAGTAATGAAGCAATCTCATATGATGCTTCAAAAATCATTGCTGCATGTTTCAAAAGGATCTACTACACTTCTTCTCCTGAGGCCAAAGAGAAGGATGAAGCTTTGGAGCTGAGGCTGTGATGATCCTGAGCAGCAGAGATTGATGGTATTTATGAAGATGTCTGCTAAGGGTTAGAATTTTGATATAACTATAGACATTTATATAATTGGATATATTTCCCTTCTCCCCCTCTCCCATTCTGTAGGCTTTCAGTATGAAATTTCATGAAGTATTAGTTTTGATATCTTTTGCTGCTTTTTTTTTACCATTTCTTTGCTTCCTTTCATGGCTTTTTAGTAATGACCAAAATACTGCTACATCTGAAATTACATTTAGCACTGCACTTCTCTGTTTATTGGTGCCTTCTAGAAAAGTCTTTTCTACCTAAGTAAAAACTGTTCTTCCAGAAACACAATTTACCATTTCAGCTACAGTTTTACAGAGCATAGACAAAGCCAGCAGCCCTCCTGTGACTTCTCCAGCTGGAGGTATAAATGAAACACTGACTCCTCCTCTCCATTATCTCCCAAGAAACTAGCATGCATCCTGGTAGATAATGAAAATAATTCTACTGTCCCCAGAGCAACATCCAAAGGTATGTCCAATTTCTGCAAAACTTTGATAAGCATGAAACAAATATAGCATAAAAGTGAATATCATTGTCAGAAATGTCCCCCAGATGGGGACGTGGCAATGCAAAGTGTGCAAAACAGCAGCAGTTTTTAGTCCCCTGAAGCTCTTAATTCCCTTTATCCTGGAAACACCATGCCCTTCCAACATTTGTTGCTAAAATAGTTGTTGAAATTAACACCCCCCCAAGTTTCTCTGCAGTTGGACTCTTCAGCATTTCCCAGCCTGTGACTCACAACCATGTCCCAGGATCAAGTCCTTCTTATGGTAAGGAAAAAAAAAAGCAGTAATGGGTTCAGTTTCCAGGTGTGTCTGTCTGTGGGCAGTCCCCCTCTAATACTTTCAGTTCATTTGTAGGTAGCATTTCAGTGCCTTAAAAACTAAGAATTTCTTGGGTTTGTCTCAAAGAAGATAAATATTTGCATATAAATAGGTATTTTTACTGGTATTATGAGACATTACTAACCTAACTTGTACTTCTAATCTTTATGCTCAGTGCCCCAGTACAAATTTTTAACTCCTACAACACACAAGGCTACAGAATCTTGTTGGGTGTCTACAAATTTTATTCTCACAGTGCAGTCCAAACTCCTGTTTATCTCAGAGCATTCTGAGGCTGTTGTCTTTTTTACAGTTTAATGAGAACTCCTGTGCCAACTCATACATTTTTAACCTTAACATTTCATTAGTGCCATTCTGTTTGTCAGTTTACAGTGTACCAGCTTCAATTAATGTACCTTTATGAAAGTCAGCCTGATGCTTTTAAATCCTGTTGTTAAGAGTCACCTCTTGGCATCTGCTCGAGCACATAAACTGCACAGTGTAGCCAGCTCAAGGGCCAGGACACAGGATTTCCAGCAATGTTGGAGAGTCACTGTGACTATTTGACTTACAGCAGTCCCAGGGACCTAAAACAAGCCAAGGTGGAGCAGAGCTGAGTGACAAGGAGAGAGGCCCTTTTTAGATACCCCTAGATTTGTGGAAAGACACAGTGGAGAGGTGCTACAAGCACTGGAAAACACAAAAGAAAATAATAAACATGGAGTGCAGCAGTTGCAAATTGTAGAAATTCTGTTTTACACAACACTTTGACATACTTATATACATTTTCTTCTATTACACATACTTAAAAGTACTTAGAGGTGGAAATATCACCAGTGCAGACCACTGGAAGCCCAGGTTGATACCAGTAGACCAAAGACTCTAATTTCAGGAGAAAAAGATCAGTCAAGGTCCATCACACTCAAAGTCCCACTGCTTTCAGCCAGACACTGACTTTCAAAGCACCACAAAAAGTAAACTTCAGTTTAATGATTTTCTGAAGTGCTGCTTTTTATAGACTATTTAAATCTATTTTTATTTAACAAAAAAGAATTCAAAGATTGATCTTTTGCACTGGCTTTCTTCCAGTCTGCCTTCAGCTGGAGTGATCATTAGGAAGTCATCTCATCTGCCTCTTGTGACAAAACTCTTCCAGGTAGAAACAAGCAGAGGCTGCAATAGTGAAATCATTGTTGCCTGCACTTCTTTTTTGGAGACTAGACCAAATTTCCTTCTGATGTGAAGAAACTGACAACATTTTCAAGAAAAGGCAATTATTGTCAAGTTACAATAGTGAATGCTGGCTGGCTCCCTTATTTTTTCTTCTAAATCTCCAGAAATCTCCATTACTGCAGCTAGGCAGAATCTGCTCTCCCTGGCTACATAACCATTTCTAACCTGTCAAGCATCTCACTCCCCTTTCTATGTCCTGCATGGACACATAAACAGCCCCACACAAAAATATCAAAGTGAAATATTTAACCCTGCATTCTTTTCCACTGAGCTGTTACCAGCATTTTCATGGATGATTTTATCAAGCCCTACAGAAGAGTTTAAAAAGCAAAATGGGAAGACCGATTGGTAGAGAAGAGCTACTGGCTATGGCCTCATTATTCTTTATGCTCCAACCCTAGGCTAGCCTTTAGAAGAGAAATTTCTGCTCTGCTGTGTAGTTTCTGCACCATAGCCCCATGATTAATTATCTGCTGCCACTGCAAAATCCACCATGATGGATTGTCTGCCCACATCAGCATAATTACTAACCACAGCCTTGTTACTGGAGCAACCAACCAGTAGCATTGAGAGGTGAATGAAAATACTCAGACAGAATAAAGAAATGCAATTAGAAAAGGAAGACCTCTCAAAGCAGTTAGCACAGTCCCTTGGCCACAGGGACCATCAGAGAGCAGACAGCAGAGTGAATAATTCACAACAAATCATTGAGGTCTTGCAGTGCCTTTGGATGCTGAGTCTACAGACCTATAGTGTCCAACACTTAGAATCTGAGTGTGCTGTTTGTTTCTGAAAGGCACCTCTTTCTGATCCTTGATGAACCTTAATTATCATAAAAAGACATGAAAACTGTGAAACTTCTACAGTGACTGTGGCTTTCTTCTTAGGATAATAAAGAAAAACTGGATTCTGGACAACAGTAAATTATAAAACTTATTATATATTATAATATATATATATTTATAATATATTTAGGTACTACCTACTATTCCACCTTTCAGTAGCCTGCAGCAAATCCAGTCACCCAAAGTGGGCTTGTCACAAATCTGACATCTAGAGGCTGCTTTCAGATGTGTTGCTTTTAGTGGCCCTCTTGAAGAATTTGAGGAGGAGACTTGCCTCCTGAGCCTACCTCTTTCTTTTACATTGCTTTATATGTCTCAAAAGGAAAATAACTGGCTTGCTTAGGAACTGTTACTCCTGTTCATGTCCCTTGAGAATTCTGTTCTGTTAAAAAATATTCATGTCCCTTGAGAACTCAGTTCTGTTAAAAGCAGATGCTGTATGGAAGACAGGGCACAGGCACTGAGCAATCCTGATCAGAAAAACGAGGTGTATTTTCCTCTCCTAATGAACTGGTCCTTCAAAGCATGACCTTATTCTCCTTTCCATCTACTTTAACAGAAAGAGAACTGTTTAGGTGAGGTCTTAATTAAGGTGCCATGAGAATGACTGGTGGGGATAGAGAAGGAAAGCCCTGCTCTTTTGTGACATGTGATCATAGACCAGGACAGGTCATGTTAAAACTTAACTGCTTGAGTGGCTGCCTAAAACGAGACTGCTTTTCTCAAGGGCTGACTTCAGGGAGTTTTTGAGCTTTAAGATCAACTTGCCCTTGGTTATGAGGAGAACCTGTCATTCAACAACCCACTGAGAGATGCTGAAACATAGAAATAAATTCTCCTAAACAGTCTTCATTCTTACTGGAAAAAATACTTCAAAAATACAAGCCAGGGAAATGTTACACCACTGATCACCATTTCATGAGTGAAAACAATTCACCATGATATTATTTATGGGTAATTTCTATTAAGAAAGCCCCCTAGCTATAGGCTGTGGATAAAATCCTAGCAGTGTAGGGTTTCAGGTGTTTGGCATGCTATGGAATGAACATCCAAATATAACTATGAAAAAAAAAATGGCATACCTTATTCTGTATTATTGCTAAAACACTTCACACTACTCTGATGTATTTGGGAAAGGAAGCAATTAAGTTTTTCAAAAAATATTGGCTAAATATTATTTTCTTTATAAGCCTAAACACACCAAAGCAACACATTCACTAGAAATTATTAAATTAAAAATGTTTAAATTAGCAATATTTCAATTATTGTTTATGGAGTTGCCACTTAATAACTTTTATAACCTATATGGCCAGATAATTTAGAAAACAATCATTACTATGAAGGGAGGTTTGTCTGATTATGTCCAAGTACAGAAGTTTTCAGAGATAAGGAGCAGCTCTAAGCATCTGTGGTGTGACCTGCTACAAAACTCTGCCAGCTACACAGAAAACAGAAATACCTACAGCTTTCATTCCTATGTTTAACAGCAGCATACAGAAGAAGACTAAATATTGATGCTGATCATCTTTCACTTTCCATTTGCTCACATCTCCTCTCTTTACAAATGAATACATTCATGGTTGGACTCGATGATCCCAAGGGTCTTTTCCAACCTGAATGGTTCTGTGATTAAAAAAAAAAAAATTAAAAAAAATCTCTTTTCCTTGCCTCTAAGATTCTCTAAAACTCTTAATGTTCCCATTTTCAAGGTAATGGCTTGGAAAGAATGCTTTTGGGTTAAGGCTCAGAAGAAAAGCATGTACCCCATTAGCTGAATTGCTGTTTGATGTTATTGAAGAGAGCACCTATCCCTGCAACCACCTGGAAACACTAGAAAAGCAGTCGAGAGTCAGCTTAGGAACAAAATGCCTTGTGATGGACAGCCCAGACTAAACAAGGGAGCTGGCAGTTGGCTTCAGGGACAGCACTGGGGGTTCTGAGGAAGCTACTGGTTCCTTGGCTGGAAAAACTGCCCAGCAGTTGTATAAACCACATGTTGAGCTCTGCCAAGTTATTTTCATGATGATCAAATCTTACATTTCTACAAGTAAAATGATTACCTAATGGTCAGAAATAATTCCTCTCTCAATCATACTAATAACAGTTGTGCAGAAAAGTGTTACAGGGCTTAAAGTATTTATTCTCTATAGTTTCAAAGCATATATTTTCAAATTTTTTAAAAAATCTTTTCTTTTCATCATGGCAGAAAAAGTAGGTTTGCTCAGAACAGTTAAGTATATGATCCTTTACCTTAGCACCCCTGGGCATGGAATCCTGTGGCCCCATTAAAATGTCCAAGGTTTTGAATTTCTATGCAAGAGCCAAACACTGAAATTTCTCAGTTTAGTTCAGCAAATTATTGGTTTGGTACTACAGAAAGTTGTTTGATTATTATCTTAATTGACATGTCCAGGAAATCAGTGCTTTGTTGGGTTTTTTTTCCTCCCCATTTGAGATTTTCTCCAAAGCTAATCTATAAAGTGAATTAAAAGAGATGTTTCTTGATTTTAATAAGGATAAAGTAGTTTCTATTTGAGATTTGAAGCAACATAACAAAGTGCACTTAGAAAATACATCTGAGAAGATGCTGCTTCTCCTTTTTCCCACCAACCTGGCACTACAACCACTTTTGAATCTTTTTGCCAGCCACTCTGATGGAATTACAGCTTCTTATCCCACTCGTCATAGATCCTTTTTTGTTTTTGTTTTTTTCCTCTCTGTTTCTTTAGTTATATTAATCCATTAATTTTGCTATTTATTCATGGGGAAAAAGAACTGCAGAAATCTCAAGGATGGCAGGTTCCAGATTGCTTTGCTGTTGCTGTTAGGGGAGAAGGCAGCCAGCACACAAGGGTAAAGTAAATACTGCTACAGTAAAACAGCTGGGAAGAAATCTGTATTTTCTGCTATAAATCCTGTGATTACAATGCCAGCAAAATAACAATTTAAGACATTTGAAGCCTCCAGACAACAGAGAAAACAAAATCACCCAATAAACAGTTCCTTCTAAAATGAACATAAGGGAAAACAGACAAACATAGGAGATACCAGTGCTCTGATTTCTTACTGAAGTCTGAAATACTAATAGTGAACTTGCTTGCAGTGGCTTATTTCACTATGTGGGTAGGTGTGAAGTGCACACAGATAAACAGGCATGGATTCTTCACCACAAACTTTGAATTTTGTGGTTCTCAGTATGGATCTCAAGTGAAATGAAACACAAGGATGATATTTTTAGAGGTGGCAGCTGGAAAACAGCCCTTTTGCTAAATGAATGGGAGATTTGCCTTCAGCAGGATTTTGTTCCATGCATTCTCCTTAAATAAAACTGAGAAAAAACCTAAAAGTGATGGTTTCTTAACTCAATGACAACTTAGCTAATAAGTCAAATGCAATCTAATAATACAACTCTGGGTTGAAAACCAGTTTCCCATACTCATTAGACCATGGTCACTTATTATTATTGTTATATACAGTGCTTTTCTCCCTGCTCTCAGAATCCACACTCTGTTTTTGTGACTTGGACCACACAATGACTCCACCTGAACAGATCAGTGTTTGAAAATCTAACAGAGGAGCACAGCATCTGACCAGCTCTGGGAAAGCTGGGAGCAACTGAACAAAATCCCTACACCAGGCTTTAAATAGTTTCTGGCACAACCTCCTTTATTGATGTGACTGTGTTTGCAAGAGAGTATGTTGTGTTTTTCTGTCAGAAATAGCAGATGGAGTTGGAAATAGAAAGTTGTGTGAGGTCTGTCAATGAAGGAAACCATTGTGGTAAACAGATCTAATTACACAGGTTTTCATTTGTGTCTAGGGAAAATGAAACTAATTTGTTTAGAGGTCAATCAAGACATCTGCAGAGAGATGTGTCCTGGTTTGAGTGGGAACAGAACTCATTCTATTCAGTGATTTTACTTTTCCTTTCAGCTCTTCTAAACAGCTGCAGTGTCTGAGGTCAGCAGCCTGTTTTCCCAGGCAGTGTCTGTCCCAGCAGTGAGAACACCCTGTGGTTAGAGTCAGTACCAGGGACTGGTGATATTTTCATCAAAGCTGTTCCAGTTTCCTTTTCTAATTGCCAAATCTCTCTCCCTTACTCCCTTTCTCTTCCCCTCTGGGGAGGGAGGGGGGTTAAACTGAAAGCATCTGTTATAAATCTAAGGGGCTGCCTCAAACCTAAACCATGACAGATGATATCACAATCATTTCTTCTTAATAAACTGGTCCAGATCTTTAAGTTCTGAGCAAGCACATGCTGACTAATAATGCCTCTGAACAGATTAAAACCCAGTAAGTTTCACTCTATTGGTGATCCATTTGATCTAAAAGTCAAAGATTTGCAAATAAAATTGCATTAAAAAAGCAAAACTACCTATTCAGACAAGACATATTCATGCTTGTAGAGGATAATAAAGAAGACTCAATTTTTTAATTAGGAGAATGACACCAGTGTTCTAGATTAGGGTCCAATTATTGCAAACCTGCTGTGCTGGCAGCATTTTTTAGGACACCAATGAATTAGAAGCCAAACCAGATGTTGTAATAAGGAAATCAAGTCTTACTGTATCACTGTCACCATCAGAGAAGTGAGAGTTATGGATTGGATTTACAAGACACAGACATTCTTTCTCCAGATCATAAAATCTAATTGTGAATGGCACAGAAATGAAGACAATGAAACTCACTGCTTTCATTTCATGGGGAGCTGAGTAGAGGGAAATAGCATCTTCAGGCCATAAAGCCTGTTTCATCTGCCCTAACCAATTGACCAAAAGAAGAAAATGGGAGCAACAGGAAAAAAAAAAAACAAAACCAAAGCCACTGATCAAGCAAATGATAGTGATAGTGGAAGTACCTTTTAAGTTAATTACTCAACACTCATAATAGTAGGACATACTTGAACATTTTAAAGAGTTCAGTACAGCATAAATCTTGATTTATAAGCAAAATAAAGATCTGACTGGTTACTGCTATGATAAAGCAGTTAAATTAATCAGAATCAAGAGAGAACAGGTACTTTCATTCATAATTTGGAAAGCAGAAATTCCCTTCAGAATACATATTTTTTGTAATTTTAAGATTACACTTGATATCACCTCTTTTGTTTAACCGAGCCTATTAATCAAACACATCCCAGAGGTGGCTAATGATCTTCCAGAATACTAATAGAAGCAGAAAGTCAAGGACAGCATGAATTGATCCACATCACCTACCTTATTAAGTTTACAATGCTGACAGAGCTTTCCCAGTTTTACTCAGAATTTGCAACCCATCTGGTTAAGACTACTGCTTCAGAATTAAAACAATTTGACATGCTAACTCCCAAAGGATCAGATAGATGGCAGATTTTTGTCTCAATGAAAAATAAAAAAAGACTCAATAGGTGCTGAAAAATCAGTGTAGTGAGAGACATTATTATTCATAGATTTTTAGATATTAAACAGAAGAATGGAATGGCAATAAAACAGAAACAGCTAAAATCTTGTGATTCTTCAGGAAGAGGAAACAGATGACAGAACAATTAGGGATTTACTGTGTGCTTTAGGTCTTGTGGAAAGAACTTGCTAACAGAATACAGAAATGTATAAAGAGAACATAAAAGAGGAGTGAGAATAATATTGTTGAAATAAAATTACTTTGAAATTATGTCTTTACTTCAGCTGAAGACATGAAAAGTAATATGAAAGAAAACCTCAAGAACACTACAACTGCACCAAGGCTTAAAGGGAGAGAGGAGCTTTGTTCAGAGTCCCATTAACCAGAAGCTCTTGATGGCACAGTTAGAATAATTTTCCTAGTTCCCCATTGCTCCAGGGAAGGGACTTAATGCCCTAAATCTAGCATGGACTTCAATATTTGACAGCAAAAAGACTGCTTTGCTAAACACTTAACAGGATAGTTGCAGTTCTATTCACTGCTCTCCCTCTGCTTAACTGAGAACTGGAGCATCAGATGTTCTTACTTATCTTTCAAAAGCTAAACTAAACGTATTAAAACTCTGCCTGCAAAATAGTTTTATTCATGACTGCCTCCTGAGTGCATTCTTCAAATCCAAATGCTCACTTGAAAACCTGCATCAAAAGCAGCAAGCCCTGGTGAGACCACATCTGGAGCTGCTGAGTCCACAGCACACAAAGGACATGAATCTGTTGAAACAGGTCCAGAGGAGGGTCACAAAACTGACCAGAGGGCTGGAACAGCTCTCCTCTGAAGAAAGGCTGAGGAGTTGGTGGTGTTCAGCCTGGAGAAGGCTCCAGGCAGAGCCTTAAATTATTATTACAATAATTTGGTGTGGTGAAACACTGGCCCAGGTTGCCCAGGGAGATGGTAGATGTCCCATCCCTGGAAACATTCCAGGGAAATGTTGGATGGGGCCCTGAGAAACTCAGATTTAACTGCAGGAAAAATGACAAATCTGCTAATTGGAGCAGTTGTATAAAGACATCTGAAAGCCATTCTGACAGAGGAGAAATTGTTGATATAATACATAAAATTTTAACTGATATAGCTGTGATCTGAAGAATCTCATCTGGAAGATTATCCATTTTATTCTTTCCTGTCTAGATGATCAGAGTGATCATTGTTTTGTGATCTTTTCATATCTTTCTGGAGTGAATTCCTGATGGGTATGGCATTTTGTATTACCCTGTGAGCTGCCAAATTCTCCACCTGGATTGAACAGACTGCTTTGCAGCCTCAGTGTAGGAGAAAACAGAGAGAGACACTGCAGTCTGAAATGTAATAAAGCTGGAGTTCACTACTTCTCATGTTCACCATGCTTGTAACAGGGCTACTCAGGACACTGTCAGGAAAAAGCCCAAAGATGACTACATAATGAACCAAACAAGCTACTCAAAATAGAAAGAAGTATCTTTTATCTTAGAGAAAATGACTTAGATATAAAATTTCACATAAAATAATCCACCTATAGAACCAAAGTGCAAGCAATGCTAATCTGCCCTAAAATATTCCAAGTGGGCCTGGCTGAAAAACATTCTCTCTTCTCACCCTCTTTAAGACAGCAAGTTATTCTTGGAACAGCAGGGAAGTTTTATTCATAAAAGGCACTGTAAAAGACCCTCCACGGGAACAGAATGTAGAAGGAATGCATCAGTCTCCATAAAAGGACTTTTTTTTTTCTACAACAGTAAAATAAATAAACTAAATCAAACTTGAAAACTCAGAGCTGATCAAATGAAGGTATATAAATAATCAAATCATTACACACTGAGGCCATTATTCCCATCTCAGTGACCTTCCCAGGGAAACTGCAAATCAAATAATATTACCCATTAAAAAAATGTTTTCCATAATTTTAAGTATTGACATCCAGTTCCTCCAGCATGACAGAATTCTCTCTGTACTCCTGAAAAACTAAATCCTGTTTCCTGATACTAAAGCAGTACTGGGTGATTCCTGAAACATTCCTCAGGGGATACTGAGATACAGCACGATTCATGATGTAAATCAACCCAAACGTGGTGCTAACAAGTATTTTAATTAGTGAGAAAATCCTCTCAGAAGCTATGCTGGGGGTAATTCGATAGAGCACAAGTTTTAGAAGCCAATAAAAAGTAATCAACTTCCAATAAAGACCATCAAATAAGAATGTGAACACTTACAGTGCCACCCCTGCTCTGATAGCAAGGCTGTGAGTGTTGCAATTGGGTTGCAGGAGGAGGCAAATGAAGAGAGCACTGGGGACATTAATTACACCTGAGAACATTTCTATAACTAATCCTGTAATTGCTGTTACCCAACAAGGAGCCATTAGCAATTCCATTTGGATTTTGCACCAAAGCCTAGAACAAAAGCCTCATGCTAATTATGGCACGTGTCAGAAGTTCATACAGTAGCATAAAACTGAGTTCCCACGTCCTCAGCACATAGATATAAAATATATTTAATATTCTAACCTGCAGATAATGACCAACCACCTCACCACTACCAAGCAGCAAACCCAGAACACGGATCAACTGCCATGAGAAGTGACTGATGTGGGAATTTTTCCTGACACTGTGTTCTAACTTACACATTTTCTGTAGCTCCACTGATAAAAACCCCACTCTTCTTCCTACATTGGTCCACTCAGGTATCTTTATGTTGTGGGGTTTGTTTGGAGAGGGGTTGGTGGTGTGAAGAATAAAATCTGTCTCACCCAAGTCCTGGATCCTGGAACCTTTGGCTCATGCAGGTGGAGTAATTGTTCCTAACAAGAATCCCATCCAAACACACTGCAAATGGCTGCATAAAGACTACTGCAGTTTAATAATGGGATCTTTGGATTTCAATTCATTTTAACTTGGAAAATTACCCATTGAAAAACATCTGCTGCTATAATGGCAATATAATAAAGTTGATTTTTCTTCCCAATGGGCCAAATTGTATTTCCTGCTGTAACAGGGTCACGTTTGGATGTTTCAAACACATAAAAGGAAATACATTAGTGAGTCCAGAATCATCCTGAGATCGAATGATCCTTGATCCTCCATCACATTTACTCAGCAGAAGAATGTTATACTTGTCTCTATTGATCCAAACAAAGGGTTTACAAAGAAAAGCAAAAACCAAATAGGAAGCTGATCTAAGGAACTACCATTATGAATGGAACAGCTGTCAAATGTGGATGGAAACTCTACAAGTTTCCTCTAAATTAAGGAGACAATTTTGTTCCTTAAGTACACAAAAAATTAAATAGGCCTGTGACTGTATTTAAATCTCAAATGCATTCTCATTCACTTTGTCCTCCAGCAAAAAAACACAGTAGGAAACAACAGAAACAGGCAATTTAACAGGAAAACATAAGGAACAGAGTGTTTTTACCTTCCTTTTCCAGCTTTCTCTTAAATCACTGCTGTAGTTTTTAGCATACACTTACTAGAGGGTTTTGATCAAGGCACTTCTTCTGCTAGTAAAAGAAAACCAGTAATAATAATAACCCCCAAACCAAACACACAGAAGTTACTACAGTACCAGGCCCTACCCAATACAGGAAAAAAAAAGGGGGGATAAAAAGCGAGATGATTTTCATGATTGTCATTAAAGAGTAAAGGTTTTTTTGGGTTTTTTTGGCATTCAACAGAATTTACAGTTTCAGGTTCCAGAGAAGTTAATATTACATCTCCTTGTGTGAATATCACTCATTTTTTCCCAAATGAAATGACTCTTGTAACTCACCATTTGCCTTTCAGAAGCCTCATTTTAGGGCATCTGTTGTACTAAAATAAACATTCAGGTTTTAAATATAAGATGTCCACCTTTTGTGGCTTACAATTTGAATGTCTACATTTGCCCATTACAGAATCTTTGAGTGTGAAATTGAAAAGTGAATTTTATATTGTTAGGCAGTGAAGTTCATCCAACAATTTGTTAGGTTGCAAAGAATCTTATTTAAAGGGATAGACTTACAGAATAAAAAGAAAAATACATTTTCTTTGCCTTGTATAGATTTCATGAATTAAAAAGTAATACAAGTGTTAAAGAAGAAGGTAACAGGCAGCAATATTTGCCTAATGTCTGATCTGAATGGACCCATCTCTAGTTTTAATCCATTTCCTCCAGTCCTGTCACTACCTGACAGCCTAAAAAGTCCCTCCCCAGCTTTCCTGGAGCCCTCTTCAGATCCTGGAAGCCCCAAGAAGGTCTCCTTGGAGCCTTCTCTTCTCTAGACTGAACAACCCCAACTCAGTCTGTCCTCACAGGAGAGGTGCTCCAGCCTCTGATCATCCTCGTGGCCTTTCTCTGACACATTCCAGCACATCCAGATCTTTCCTATACTGGGGGCTCCAGAACTGGATGCAGGGCTCCAGGGGGGGTCTCATGAGAGTGAAGCAGAGGGGGAGAAACACCTCCCTCAACCTGCTGGCCACACTGCTCTTGCTGCAGCCCCGTGCATCTGTGAAGATGCTCAAAACCTGACTGGACATGGCTATGGACAACCTATTCTAGCTGCCCCTGCTTGAGCAGGAGGCTTGGAGAACACGATCTTGAGAAGCCCCTTCCAAACTCACCCATTTTGTGATTCTATAATCATAACTCGTCAGTGATAATGGAACATAAAAATGAAGGAGTAAATCAGTTTTGTGCTAAATGCTTCTTCAAGCAAGTGACTCTGCAGGGCTCAGGCTCAGCAGTGCTGCAGACTCTCTGCAAATTTAGGCAAACGAGTCCCAAGCTGTTTGAGTACAGATTTCTGTGACATGTTACTGACCTTTTACAATCCTGTTCTGGAGGGAAATGAATCTTGATATCAAAGGCTCATGAAACAATAACATTATGTCTGTTTCTTGGTTATTTCGTTGGTGCAGTGTCAACAGCAGGGTTTATGAGCCTGATAAATGTGCGTTCATGCAGAATAGAGAAAAGGCCACATTTGCATTGAAATTCAATTTTTAATTGTCCTTATTCTTTATTGATGCTTGGTGAATTGGATCTATAAAGAACCACTTTTAAGCAGAATGAAATTTGACAAATAGTATAGCTGTGTAAACAGTTTCAGTAATTATGGCAGCAATTATTCTCTGTTCTATCTCTTGGTAGCTATAAAAAGGAGGGAAAGTGACAAAAGACCAACTTTAGAAATCCTGTGGAGATCACAGCATTATGAAAGTCAGAGAAGTCAGTTAACAAAAATCTATGCAACATAGGTTGAGGAAGATAAACATCTTCCCATCCTGAATTTCAAAGAGGAAAACCTTTCTGACTCAGAGAAATCAATAGACTGAAATTAATTAAACACGTAGGAAAAATACCACCCACACAAAAACTTGAAACAGGAGCATGCAAACTTGTGTAGTCACAAATTATTATACACTGCTCTATTAGTTCTACAACTACTAGACATTAAATGGGCATTATTGTCTCTTCAGCTTGTGTTTGAAAAACCCATCGTTGCTCAGCATGATGAAGACACAGAGGCAGACAGAGATTAACTCTTCAGATAATTTTTTTCTGCTGTCTGGGTACAAAGCAGGTCCTTTAATCACAAATTATGGACATTTTCAGGGCAAGGGGAGAAGAAACACATTCTAGCTGCACTGGTGCTGCTGAGAGCATGACCTCTAAATAACACAGGTAGACTGCATGCAAGTATACAAGAAAATTATGGTATATTATGATAATATACCTTTGCTAGCCCTAAACCTCATTAATCACCCAATCATCCAATGGAGAACAACTCCATCCCAACAGAGCACTTGCCAGTCTCTCATTTCCCTCCAAATACAAGTGGAGCCACTGGGAGTATTATCATAGACTGGCTATGGAAAGCAGACAGTCCTGAGCATGTCAGTGAATTCCTCCTCAGAAGAGAAAGCTTTTAAACCAGTTAGAAGACAAAATAGCAACCATTTGCTTCAGGAGCTTAAAATACAACGCAGAAAACACACGGAGAAAAATGCAGACAATAAAACAGGAAAATGAATTTTGCAAGAAGAGAAGCCCATGAATTCAGAAACAAAAAGAATTAGCTTTAACAGATGAGCAGCAACAACAAAAAAAGTATCTTTGTGACTACAAAAGAAAATGTTAATACCCTGGAGAATACATTATTGATGAGAAGCTGAACTAATTTACAAGTTTCTTGGTCCTGCAGCTTTTTGTTTTTCTGAAACTCAGGAATACTTAGGCAATGCAGAGAAATGAGAAATATTTTCATTATCTGTCCATTAAGAAGATTCAAAGAGCTGCTAGGCAGAGAGGATGGTACATCTCACCTAGCAAATCACACCTGAATAATTCAATAAATTCTGAAACCGAAGCTAAAGCACTTTTGCTTACTTCATTTTGGCACCACTCTTGTGCAAAATGCTGAAAGTTCTGAAACCCACCTGGACTTGTTCCTGTGTGACCTGCTCTGGCAGGGGGTTGGACTAGATGATCTTTTGAGGTCCTTTCCAACTCCTAACAGCCCAGAGTGCAGCAGCCTTGCTCTCACCTTGGGGAGCAAGAGCTTCCTCTGGGAGATGAGCCCATCACTGCCCCAGTCAATCCCCCAGCAGCCTGTAAACCAGTTACTGCCTCTACCCACCCCACACAACCACACCCCATACAGCCTGGGGAATACTTTAGTGCTACATGTCAATATTATTATTAATTACCTGTCTGGATTAGCAGGGAAGATCTGTTTAATTAGGCCATACAAGTATGGACTGCTGCATGACTAAAATATAATTACTCTCTTAAAACCTTGGAGAGCTGATGTATAGGGTAGTCTAATGTTAGAAAATAAAACTTAATGAAGCACAGTTAAGCATATGAGAATGCCAATACTACCAGAGAATAACAAACATATTGTAGTATTAAGAACATGAGTCTAATGATGGTGATTTTGCATTTTTAATGCTGATCAGAAATTTTATCCTAGCCCTCCCCTTGCAACATAAATAACTAGATTTAATTATTTAGCTTTTATTTTGAGGGATGGAGAACTCTGCCCTTAATCATGCCCACACTTTAGTTCACCTGATTTCATTCCATTTACATATTTATTGCAATGGCATCTCCCTCACCTACAAATCCTGCAACATACTAGGAATCAGTTCCTTTAAAGACAGGATGAACATCATTGTTTCTGTCTCCAATTCTCCCTGGAACATGCTTTGTTTTACTGTTTGCTGGGGAATACCTTGCTGATGATGCCTGAGTTTCCAAATGAAGACAGCATTCCTGACATGTCATTTATAAATAGATTTCTTTCCCAGTTCCTCTGGCAGAGACATTCACTGCACGTTGCTAATGGGTGCACATGTTTAAGGGTGCAAAGTATTAACCTTTGTACCTCCAAAGTTAGCTAGTTAAGGCTAAAATGGGTAGAGAAGGATGGTGAGAGCAATAATGTGTTATGCATGTGTTTTGGCTAAACAGCTAAATTAAAGGATTAATTAATCACAAGAGTTGATGGTCTTCTGTGTTTAAGGATGGAACATTTTGTACTGGCAACAAATATATGAGGATAAAATGTAGAAAAGATGATGGATGCTAAATATTTGAGATATCAGGTGCTGTAAGCAGGTCACAGCATTCACTTGAGTCTTTAAAAGCTGTTTTTACCATTCGAATAGTATACTGTACCTAAAGAAGTTCACATAATCACCTTCAATGTGCTATTCAGGAGATTATGATCTACAGAACATGACTGCAGACATGGAATGTTTCTAGAAATGGTCAGAAATAGCTGACTAACCCCAAACAGAGAAAAAAAAGGCTCCCTTAAGTGTATGATTTCTGTTCAAGAGGACTTATCAGAGGAATAGTGCCAGTAAGTACTAAGGAAATTGATACAACATTGCTTGCACCCCAAAATAATGAGATGAAGATTCTTTGCAGAGGTGATTTTGATAGAGAAATCTGTATTTTCCTGGTCCTGTATAAGACAAAAGAAAAGCTAAAGGAAAAAAAAGAGGACTTTTTTTTAAGAAACTGAAATAAGTCTCTGTGGCAGCGTCCACCAAAACTGAAGCTGTCACAGATATAAATAAAAAAGAGTTTAAAACTCAAGGTTTTTACATCTCACAGAGCAACACACCTTATGTGATTTTATACTTGCATCCTACTGATTATACTGAAACAGAATAGCTGGCTTTGACAATAGCCCATTAGGACAAAAAAAAGTTTATTCACAGAAAAGCACGTCTTTTGTCTGACACTGAGAAGCCCATGTGAAGTAATATTGATGGCAAGCTGCTAGCAGTATAACCACATAGGTCCTAATAAGCATTCCCTAGAAAATACAGTCCCTGTTTTTCCTTTTACAGATACAACTTCAGTTAGACTCCTGAAGATGCCATTAAGCAAGATTTGCAATGAGACTGCTTGTTCAGAAAACACCTCAGCACATCTGTCTGCATCACAGGAGAGGGGGAGACTGCTAGGACACAGAATCATTGTTGTCATTAGCTGATCAATAAGCATCAAGGCCTGAGGGTTCCTCCTGCTCCTTGAAACTCAGTGTGTGTCTTTGACAAGAAACAGCTCTCAATTTCTGACATGAAATATGGGTTTACACATGGGCAAGGTTGCCCACACACAGAAGGACTCCAGGGTGATGAATACTTCTCAAAACTAAGAGAAGGCAGAAAGGACCTGTTGGAATGAGGGTCTTCACAGCAATGGGGGCAGCAGACTTTTCCATAGCTTTGTTTATAATTTTTTCATCCCTTTGATTTCTGTAATCTGTAAAACTGATCAAGCCACATAATCCTAGATGACCTATCATACTTGTAACATGCTTTTAGTTTGGAAAAAAGAACATTTATGATAAATGAGCATTCCTTCTCCCCTCCTCCAGCCACAACACACTTCCCTTGCTTGCCTTTTATTTGAAGACATCTACTACTGAAACAATCCACATCTCAAAACAAACTTTAAGAAGTACTAAACCAGTGCTAGTCAATTTATTGGAAGAGCATTTCTTATGCTGGTTTTCAGTTTGAGTGCCAGGGTCTAATCTGAAAGCTCTGTCCTTAGATAAGCCTCACAGTAGCTGCCAAAATTACTTCAAGGCTTCTCAATGTGCAAAAATGAATTTTCTGTCATGGGATGAGTCCTGGGCTATTTTTCGCAAATTAAAAGGCTTCAGGGAACTAGAAGAGGGCTGGAGAGACAGCTTGGGCAGTCAGCCTCTGCTCATACTTGCCTAACAGATACTTGTTAGCCTTGAAATTACCCTGTTGGAGTCATCTTGACACCATCACGTTTTTCCCACCTGTTTTCCTCACCAACCAGTGTTTCTGATAGTCTTGTAAAGCTATTTTTGTACTTATCCTCTGGTTTGAGTGGGTTGTGACTACGACATTCCATTGCATCACATTTTCTGAAGGAAATACAATTACTAGCAAGTCCTTTGGGAAATAATAATAATTAAAATATCTATAGACACGAGACAGAGCAAATCAAAGTAGGGATTGAAGTTGTAGAAAGGTATTTTACATTGACATAATACAATAAATGTCTGCTTATAAAGTACAGGAGTAACTGTATGCTATCATCCCAATAAATGGCCTTCCTGCATTAGCAAAATACCATCATGAATAACATAATTTAGAGTAATTTAGTAATTCAGGTTGGAAAAGACACCTGGCATCTTCCAGTCCAACCATTAGCCCTACTCTACAAGGTTCACCCCTAAACCATGTCCCTCAAAACCACATCCAAACGACCCTTAAACACACCCAGGGATGGAGACTCAACCCCCTCCCTGGGCAGCCTGTGCTCAGGGATTCAGTGAAGAGATTCAGTGAATATATCTGAGAGGTGACTCGAGCATATTCTCAAAATATCAGAGAATGTTAGGGGCTGGAAAAGACCTCAGTTGTACTCAATGATCTTTAAGGTTTTTCCCATCCTATTCTATGGTTATTTTACTTCCATTCTATGGTTATTTACTTCCATCTTTTTCTGCCCATTATGAATTGAAACTTCTGAGCAGCCATGACGTTTCAGATGTTCTTGGGCATCTAGACTTTAAGCAACCTTATGTTCTGTGATTATTGTTGCTTTTGGGTAGCTTAGCAACATCTGTTCCAGGAGAATTGTAATTAAATACACTCATATAGGCCTGATGTGAAAAACTGAGGAAATAACAATTATACTCTGGAACGTTTGTTCCGTTTGGGAATTCCTACTATGCCACTTCTCAATTTATTGCTTTTGAATATTTTTTCCTCTCAATTTTTATGTATGCCACTAGATTTGCAATTCTGCATTTATCTTGTAAGCCAATTTAGTGGTTATTGATGGCATCTTAAATCCTGTAGCTGCAGTGCTGCTGCATCATGATCATCTCTACATTATAACCATTACAAAGCATATTTCCTCCCCTCTCCCAGAAACACTGAATTATCAAATCAGAGCTCCCTGTAATACACTTTTTGCATTCTGATTCAACATTTACTCTGATTATTAGCAGCAGCTGACCTTGAAGGAAGCATGGACCACACTCTGTTACATCAGATTGATTAGACCACACTTGGCAACTTCAGCATTTTTCTGCCCTTCAGCTAATTCCTAGTTACTTAAGTATATCTAAAAATACAAAGTCCAGCTTCAAATATGGTTTGAAGATTATTGGCAGCAGAGAGAGTGACTGCTGGTATGAGATGCTTCCTATTAGCCAACTTTCAGTAGCAGCAATTCTCTTGATGAAGCAGCATTGGCTTTGGGAGGTTTGGGTTTAAACCCAACCAAGGGCTATTTCACAGGAAATTCAAACTACAGAACCAGTCGTGCAAATGTTTAAATGATTTAGCAGACTCAGAACATCAAGGCCCAAGCTGACTTCCAGGTAGCTGGTTACTCATCAGCTGCACTATAAACACAGGAAGAGAGAGGGATAGAGAGAAAGGAACAGAGATTTGGTTTTCCTCATTTCTAGTACAAAAAGCTTGAAGTGTGAGCATTTCTGCTACAGGACTAAGCTCTGCATTCTTGCTCCAAGAAGGATGAGACACTTTCAGGAAAATCACTGGCAACAAGAACACAATGATTTATTTGTACTGCTTATTGAAGGAGTTACCAACATAGAATTTCTCAGCCTTACCATGTTTGTCTGATTCCAGCTTCATTCTTCACATTCTTAAGCAAATGTTTAATGCCTTAAACATTCTGATGCAAATCAAAAGGGGAAAGAAGTTTATGTGCCTTCCTTCCTGTACTGAGGATTCAGTTCTCTTTAAGACATCATTTTGGAAACTGCTGGGAAAATATACACATATAAATGCTTCCCAGATAGAAGTGTGCCTTGCTCAAAAATCCAACACCTTGGATAATATCAAGGCTTGAACATTGAAAGGACACTGCAAATTAATATAAAGTACTTGATCTTAATCACTTTGCAACCCTTAAAGATCACCCCCAGTGCAAAGGCCTGATCCATCATCTGAGAGCACTCTGCATCCTTTGCACTGGCAGCTTTGATTTCACAAGATGCAGCAAAATTCAGCTTCTGTATTTCAAGGATGTTGGGGTAGGATTCAGGAGAAGGAACTATTAACTTCAGAAGCAAGACTAACTAATTAATAACAAAGACTTGACAATGAGGCTACCATTAAAAATCATGTTCATGACTGCTGTAGCATTTTTGCTTACCTAGTGGCACTGAAAAACCCCAAGAAAACCAACCAGAAGGCTGAAATATAAACGAGTGAAAAAAGCAGTTCATACATACAACTTAAAAGTGATTTGTATATTGAGACTACAAGACTTATTAATGAGTTAGAGTAATTTATGTGGCAAGTAGCATTATAAACACTTTTAAAGCACCTGTGTAAGGTATTTCAGTTATGTGAGCCAAGAAAGAATTATTTTTTTTTTAAACAATAACTAATAATAATGTGATTTAGGAAGTTCCTAGAAGGTGAAGAGGGATAAGGTCAAAGATTGTCTCCCTGATTAATTATCATGGACTGCTCAGTGGAAGTGCATATGCACTTAAAACTGTAGGACTTCAAGTTACAATAACTAGTTATTAAGAACTGCAGGAGACTTCAGAGTCACCTCTGTAGCTTAAAATACTTTGTTTTTATCAAGGGACCTTTTATATGAACCAAAGAGCAATAATAGAATAATATTGAGGTAATATGATGATTAAAAATAATAGCTGAACTAGAACCAAAGATGATCTAAACCAAAATCTTCTCTAGCTGTTAATGTTTCATAGTGCTAAGTATGATAAAATTAGTTTTTAGCATCTGTCTTTTAGAATGCAGCCACTTCCTTGCCATTTAACATTAAAACTGGTCACCAAAAGGTCCTTTTGGATTATTTGCAAGAGTGGGTACTGCATTCAATTCACGTTCATAGATTTATAGGTATGACTTCACACAATCCTGTAATCTTCCTGCTCTACCTACTTGTTAATAAAGAGCAATTAAAATCCTGGATACCTGAAGTTCTTTGTTCTTCCAATAATGAAGGTGAGAAATGAAAACATGGAAATAACTAGGCCAAAAAAGTGCTTAATCTTATTTTCCCTGCATGTGTTACAGAAGTCATTTAGTGTCTATTTTAGAATAAGACAAAAAAAAAAAAAAAGTTTCTTTCATATCTTCTTTTAAGGTTTCTTCATTAAAAAACTGTTGTGGGGGGTTTTTTGTTTTTAAATTTTGCTGTAAATCAAATGTCCTAAGAGCCTCTGAAATGTTTGCCAATTAGCAATTTCTAAAAGTATCTTTGTCTGAAGAGAAGAAGCCAGGATAATTTTAAACTCATGGCTTTACAGCTTTGGATTTAATTGGAGGTGACAGACAGCAGGAGCAGTGTGGAAGGGAAAGCAGAGCTTATTTTGTCTTATCCTCCCAAAATATAAGGAATTCAAAAGCAGGGCACATTGCCAAGCACAAGCTAAGGGATGCAGGTGGAGGAAAGCAGTGATGCAGGACTGCTCCACTGCTGGTGGGACAGCAGTGAGGTATAAAACAAAGAATCCAAATCATTGTATTTGGTGCCATTAGTAACACCCAGAATGAGCTCATCATGATGTAGCTGTTTTTCTGTTTCATATACTGTGTGACTGAGGAGGTTTAATGACATCCTTTTGGAGAACAGCTTGTCTCTTGGTCACTCCAAGGTGCAAGAATTTAATCTACAATTTCATGCATGTCAGGATATAACTACACAACAGAAAGCATCATTCAGGTGGGACTAGGTCCTGCATGGCAGTGCTTAGCTCACTTCAGAAGCTGAAACCATTTTGTCCAAACTCTTCTGCACTGTGTTGAATGAGCTCAGTGCCTCACAGTTGACATTTAGTAAAACTAGTTTTACTTACAAATAGTCAACAGAAATTACTAATTTCAGAATTGCTCACCCATGCACCAGGTGATGCTGTGTTGATTCAGAGGTTACTAGATACATATAGTGGTGTGGTTTCAGGTCTGGTACACAGGTAGAAATGAAGAACTGCTCAGGATAAGTCAGTTCTCTGCAAATACTAAAGGAATGCTAAGAGAATTCTATAAAGAAAAATGCTTTTAGGTGACAGCTGAAGCATAACAGACATCAAAATAACAGAGGTGACCACTCTAGGCAAAAGATGGAACTAGGAACAGGGAAAGCAAGGAAGAAGTTACTAAGGTTAACTGAAAGCAAGTTCAGTTAGAAACACAGACTAGAAAGACCTGCAGGAAAATAAATGTGGAGATTTGAAAACATGTTTTTCCTCTTAAAGGGCCTTGTCTGTTCTCAGCATAAGCACTATTGATATTAAGCATTCAGTAATCATCTCAACCAACCTGAGAACTTGGTCAGACTTCCTTCTTGCATAAAGAGCTAATGTGATGTTTTGGTCTGAACACAAGCAACGAAAATCAGAATGTTTAGAATTTCAGGTGGGTTTCTCTGGTTGGTTTTTTTTCCCCCCAGCCCACAGGGATTGCTGTAAACCTGGCCCAGCCACCTTTACCAATTCCTGCAGCTCTCTGCTGCTGTGAAGAATGCATTAGCCAAGGCTAGCACACAGTAAGTAGTTTTGCTACAAAAGATTTAGAGCCCTGACTGAAATGTTATAGGCTTTATAAAAACTTATCAAGATCCTGCAGCTCTTCAAATCAACACTGGATTAATAACTTTGAGCACCACTACTGTCCAGTTCAGCTTGGAACAGACTGCAAAAGACACTCTCATGCATTCTCTTCAGGGCTAGGGAGATACTTTATTGTTCATACACCAGTATTCCTTTTATTAAAGCAAATATTCAGAGATTCAGCTCCTTTTCCCTTCTAGAGTACTGCAGAAAAGCTCTTTATAAAGCAAACAATTAGCTCTGGGAAAGGATAGTTTTGCTGCTGACTTGTCTTTCTACGACTGGTTTGTTTCTCTATGTTAATAAAGATAATATTCTCAACTCCCCTGCCTTGTATCTATTGGCATTATTTGGTGGGGGACTCCCATTTGTAAGACCTTGAGGTTCATTAATCTTCTTGATCCCCACTGTCATATTTTCAGGACCAAGTCATACCTTGACTGCTGGAGATGCTATTCAAGTGGCAAGCATAAAAATACATACTTGCTTTATTTTGCACATTATTTATGATTACAGTGTTCTTTTCTATTATCTTTTCTACTCACTAAGTAAATACTGGAAAATTGTGACTAAAATATTTTAGTATGATGTGATTCACAGCGTACAGTTGGAATAGTCTCACTTTCAGTATCTGAAACAGATTCTAACTGCATTAAAATTTAACTTCTTAAGGTGAAGACCAAAGAAAAAAGTCCCTTCAAAAATACTATTTCACAAAAAGATCGGAACATTAGTAATTTTCACTCTGCTAATCTGCAAACTTTGGAGATATATATCAAGGTATTTCTTAGGAAACCCATGAGAAAAGAGTCACTAGAGGAGAACTGTGGGAAATGGGAACAATAATACCTGCACAAAAAAATTCATTTGCCTTTCAAAAGGAAGATCAAAGGAAAATATTAATCAACAAGAAAAGTTTTTTTTTCCTGTTCATTTAAAAGTAGCATGATCTGTGGCTTCAGTGAGGTATTTTCATTTATGATAGCTCATGAATACAAGAATTCTAGAAACTTATTCTGAACTAATTTAATTTGATTCTTTTCCCTGTGATATTAGAGACTGTTTGCTGCTGACTACTAGCTTGCTAATTACAATGAGAAATAGTAGGAATAAAAATTCGACATATATGCAAAGGTAAATAAATATTTTATACGAGTAAGTCAAAGTACAGGGGATTTAAAAATGTCAACCCTTTTACTGGCTATTTTACAACAAAAATCCCTTCGTTAAGTTACCAAATTCTGTATTTCAGAGGTTATCTGCCTTTTAGAAGCAAATGGTATAATAATCCACAGCAGGTCTAATGTGTTACTGCCTAAAAAGTGGTCAGTACAAAATCATGGTCCTTGCTAACCATTTTGTACAGCTGAATTGTAGCATTATTTACTAATAATGCTCTCAACAATTCACTGTCACAAGACTGTTTTCAGTACATCAAACTTAGAAAAATTTAACCATCAGTACTGAAATTTTCCATGTCAATGACTTAACGAAGATTTATTTTCATTTATTGTCATCAGAGCAACTTTAGAAAAAGGTTCAGCAGCTTATGAAAAAGTAGAAAAGAAAAAAATCTGATTTCTTTGAGAAAAACAATTCTCAACATCTTTCTTTGGAAATAAAGGAAAATGAGTAAATACTCTTGAGAAACTTTGATTTACAAACAGAATTAAAATTTGACAGATGTTGGGTGAGGTTTGTGTCAGAGGCTTGGGTTTTTTTGTCATTCTTAAGGCAGTCTTTCCAATGCAGTTCACATATGTTCCCTAGACATGGAGATGGTGGCAATTAAATTATTTGAAGCTTCCTTTCACACTTTTTACTTGATATTCCCTGCAATTGCAGCCTTAGTGAATATGCACAAAACCCTTCTCTCCAAACAAGCCTTTTAAAAATCCAGTCAGTAGCAAAGCTACACGTTGCCATTGTATAGTTAATAAAGCAAAGAATAATTGGATTAACCTGAATAGAAGGTTATAATTAGGTTATTACAGTGTCAGTTGTACTCATCCTCAAAAGCCTCTAAAGGGAAAATTCAAACTATTAGTAGGAGTCATCTGGATCAGGGGGTTTTCAGGGTGCAATACAGAAGATGCTGCCCTTGCCTGACATATATATATATACACACACATATATATGGACTTTTATACACAGGACATCACTTTAAAAGAAGTTAGAGACAGCTACATATATATTGCCTACAGATCTGTTGCCCATCCACACATAAAAATGCTACCTATACACACACACTCTTAATGAAGAACATGTGAACTGGAGAAAAAAAAAAAAAAGGCTAACAAATAACCTTTCATAATTTTAAGTAGTTGAAAACCAGTTAATATAAGTAAAATCAGTTAATAGAAGTGAAACTACAGTGAAAGTACCACTACTGTTGAAAACCTGCATTCACCATTACTTCAGATATCAGCAACACAAAAAAATTAATGTTATACTTAAAGGTGGATTTTTTTTTCCTCATTTTATGCATTCTCTTATCTAGTAGTTATCTAGTAGTTATCCTAAATTAGATTTAAAACTCTTTCTACTTTTGTACATGCACATAACAGTGCAGGACTAATATCTGAGCACTAAATGCTTCAGAATAATGGTATTTTTTTTCAGATACCAACATAACTGAGAGCACGTTACGCTCACACAGAGGGAAGGGTGAAAGGCTAGAAAAGGTCATTTGCTGAGATGGTTCTGCCAAAGACCATTACAATTTCATATAAATATTTGCACTGTTATGATGTACAAAATAAACAATACTTGTGATCCTCTTATCAAATCTAAATCATTAAATCATTTTGTGTCAAAATACAGGAATAGATGGGAAGCATATGAGAAGCATTATCAGATCCCAGTCCTGCTGCCAGCAGCCATCCTTCTAAGCCATCAGTGAAAAATCTTTTTATTTTGCCCTTATCTTTTGTAAGGTGAAGTCTAGGGGTGGCATTATCAACAACCTTCTATTTAGAAGAAAGAAAAATACAAGTGGGAACTATGCACAAATCTGTTTGAACCTGATATGCCAGAGGGAGGGGGTGTCATCCAGAGGGACCTGGACAAGATGGGTATGTGAGCCCTCAGCACAGGAGGGACATGGAGCTGATGGAGCAGGGCCAGAGGAGGCCACGAAGATGCTCAGAGGCTGGAACAGCTCTGCTATGGGGACAGGCTGAGGGAGCTGAGGTTGTTCAGCCTGGAGAAGAGAAGGTTCCAGTGAGACCTTAGAGCACCTGCCAGTGCCTGAAGGGGACCTACTGGAGAAGGCAGGAAAGGGCCTGTTTACAAAGGCCTGCAGTGACAGGATGAGGGGCAATGGTTTTAAATTAAGAATAGATCTAGATTGGAAACAAGTTCTTCACCATGAGGCTGGTGGGACACTGGACAGGTTGCCCTGGGAGGTAGTTGAGGCCAAGTGAGGCCCTGAGCAGCCTGCTCTGGCTGAGGGTGTCCCTGCTCACTGCAGGGGGGCTGACTAGGTGACCTTTAGGGTTCCCTTCTGGCCCAAATCATTCTATGAAACCAGCTCTTCTGTTCCAATTCCTCACTCTTTATTAAACTATCCAAAGTATGGTGTCTTCACATATTCTTCACATAGATTTTTATTCTGTGTTCTGTGCTCTTAGGGTACAGAAAATACTACGTTAATTCCCATGACCTTTATAATATGAGTAACTTTTAAGCACTTCAAACAAATTCATGTATGTAGCTGATACTGAGTCATATTAGTGAAATTAATAAGCTTAAACTAGGACTTATGTTACACTGAATAGGAATTTGCATAATTCATGCTCAGATACTCAGTTGCAATTTACACTTTGAAAAAGTAATAAACAGTAAATTAATCACAATTTTCGAACCAACTGAAATGTAAAACTGCAATTTACGGAACAAAAAGGGAATATTTTAGCAGTACAAAATCACGAGCTGTCAGCTTCAATAAAATTAATTTTTACTAGAATCAGGATGACGACAAACTTTTAGGAACTGAATTGAGCTCTAAAATCAGTTACCAAAACCCAGAAACACTGTACATTGGGAATGATTTAAACTCTCAGTGAAGCATGTTATACACAAAGGACGTAGCATAGTTCAAAAGGTAATGAATGCAATGTTAATTTTGAAGTGATGTTGAAACTATCTGTTTCAAAACTCTTCCTCAGATAGACCTCACAAGATAATCAGATTCTGAAACTGCAAGAGAGAATTAAGCTAGCTGGAATGTATTCCAACCTGTATAATGAAATACTTTGCTTTTCTAACCCTTGTTCAGATCACATCCACAGAAAGACACCTGCAAAAGAAGATAAAGGAAACTTTCCTTTGAATACAGATGCATCAGCCAACAGCCAAGACATCAGCAAAGTCAGACAGTTCAAAATGCACTACCTTTCTCAAAAGGAAAAAAAACATAATGGAAAAATTAACAGTTTTTTGTAGAATACAAGGCTACTATGACAGAGGTGAGACCATGTAGAAGCTCTTCTGTTCAGTTTTTAATACCTCATTTCCTATGGAACTCCAAGAAGCTGCTTTCCACAAGAATAAGGCTTAACTCATGCCTTTATATTGGTACAAAATGTGAGTCTGTGTTTACCCAAATAAAAGACACACTATTCTACTCCCTGACAGAGTGGAGGATGGTATATAATCAGTACTGTGGAGGAAAAGCTCCCCACCCAAAAAACACTCCACATTTTATGCTGAAATTGGGACACTCCTCTTTGCAGCAAAACATACAGAAAAACATTAATGAATTTTTATGCTCCTTACATTCCTTAATGTTTGGCAAGATGAGAAGAAAACAAAGTCCTTCTTAATACTAAGAGTCACCTTGCTGTATTATTAACCTACCTCAGGCCACAAGTTCCTAAAACTGCCTTTTCAGCCAGTATTGAAATGCCATTAGCCAAGAGTACCTTAAGTGAATGGAAATCTAAATCTAATTTTCTAGCAGGCTCCATTTATAGAATAAAATTTACCGTGTTACATTAAGTTACATTTATTGCTTTAAAAATACCACCATTCATAAAGGAAAGGTCTGGGGACAACCAATTGTGAGGAGCTTCAGCTATTACGTGCTCTCTAGATAGCAGCTGACATTACCCTATCACTTAGTGCTGAGGCTGTAAAATCAGAGCTAAAGAAAACATTTACAGGAATGGTTTGCTGTGCCTCCTGGAGAGCAGGTCAGGGCACAGGGCACACAGTGCAGTGCTCTCTGTAACTCAGCCTCTGTGCAGCCACAGTGCCAGCTACAGAACACCAGCTGGTTCAGGGCACAGGGGTCTAGGCTGCCCCAGGACCAGCTGCCATTGCCAGGCCATGCTGCAAGCAGGGGAGATACTGGGTGAGCAGGCAGGGGAGACACTGGGTGAGCAGGCAGGGTCACTCATGAATGTTCTTTCCCCGTTGGAGTGCTCCAGGGCTGGCCCAAATTGACACAAGATGGAATCATAAGGCTGCAAAAGACCTCCAGGATCAAGTCCAACCTTCTCCCTAACACTTCCATGGTCACTAGGCCATGCTCTGAAGTACCACATCTACTGGCCTCTTGAACACCTCCAGACTGGTGACTCCACCACCTCCCTGGGCAATCCTTTCCAACGTTTAACTACTCTTTCACTAAACATATTTCTCCTTTCACCTAACCTGAATTTCCCCTGGTGCAACTTGTGGCCATCTCCCCTTGTCCTGTCACTAGTCATGAGGGAGAAGAGTCCAGCACGTGCATCTCTACATCCTCCTTTCAGGCAGCTATAAAGAACAATAAAATCACCTCTCAGCCTCCTCTTCTCCAAACTAAAGAAGCCCAATTCCCTCAGCCTCTCCCCACAGTACATGTTCTCCAATCCCCTAACCAGTCTTGCTGCTCTTCTCTGTCCCCTCTCCAGCACCTCCATGGCCCTGCTGTATGGCACTGCCCAGAGCTGGCACCATCACCTTCCTCCTCCTGCTGGCCACACTGTTTCTGACACAGACTGGATGTGAACTTGAGCCTGAGAAGGAACCCTACACCTCTGCTCAGAAAGAACCCAATAAATAGCACATACCATAGTGATGTCTCAGCCACCATAGTACCTGATGGCTGAGACACCAGGCTATTAGCTGAACACCTTAACTGTAGCTAAGTAACAGCTCCAAAAGACCAAATCTGAAGTGTGAAAACGCAACAGACAATGCTGGCTGGTTTCAAATAAAATTATTTTCAGCCATTCTCACTCCTTTTTAGCAGTTCACATGTCACCAGCCATTATCTTTTGTCACTTTCCTTCAGTGTAAGGGCTGTAATAAGGACTGACGTTTACAAAACCAGATTTAAAACCATGTTGAGACAATCCCAGTTTATAATATCAGGTATATTAACACAACAAAATTCAGACTACAGAAAACAAAGGAAATTTTGTGTGTGACCCTGTGTTGAAAAGAGCCCAAATGATCTTAGAAAGGTTGGTGAGTTTAGGAAATGAGAACTGTAGCTTCCCAGCACTTGCTATTTCATGTGTGAAATTTGTAGCTTCTCGTATAGTGGACATCATCTCTTTTCTCTTTTATAGTCAAGTAATAACAGCAATTAAGTACTAATTCTTGCCAGTACTTTCTGAATTAATGCAATTAAGTGTGAGTCTAAAACTCTAGTCACACAGACACAATACAATTGCCTTCTCACGAAGCTGTAATGAATAAAATCAAACAGCAGGAATTCCACTGGAAACAATGAACAGTAGCAATCTACTTCATCTTATATTACCCTGACTGCTTCATATAATTTCATTTCATTTCTACATAAAATAGAGAATTCTATTGTCTGCTCTACTGCCATTTCTCTTGATATTTGAAACATATTTAATTATACAAGGTCACATCTGAAGAGATAAAGCTCTCTGGAGGGAAAGAAATTGAACTTTTCCATATCAGATCACTTCTCTCTCTAGAAATGAATTCTTTATTACCCCAAAATTACATGGTATTATCCTGAAATGACATGATATGTCTTATTTCTCGTCTGGCACATTCCTGGAATTAGGCTGGAATATAAAAGAAAACTAATGGTTCTGAGAATTGGCTGCTCCAAAGGCTTCACTCTTTCATTACTCACTCTTGATAATTGGCAGTCCACAGCAGGAGAAGAAATATGCCAGTTGCATTTAGAGATGGGAGTTATGGCCTTCTCTTTATGGTGTTGCATAAAAAATTATGGCAAATTATAACAGCTGTTACGGAGCTGTTAAACCTGCCAAAGGTCTGTTTGTGCTAAAAGACATTTATTTTTTATAAAATTCTAAATTAAGAGTTCTTCAATCCTTCAAGTGCCTAAAAAGAGTGTTTGCAATGGGGTGGCAACAAATGGAAAATGAGTAATTCATGGGAAGAGAAATGTCATTGAAGACAAAAAAGAGGTTCAAAATTTTCTAAAACTTCTTTTTTATTCCCATATTGAGTACATTAAAAATAAACAAACCAACAAACCCACAAATTTCATCATTATATACTTTAGTCATCAATCTATTTCGTTAAACATTATACTTTTTGTAGGTTATTGAATACCCACAAAATGTGAAAACATAATAAAACACCTATTCCATTTTTTCTCTAGATTTTTTTTTTTCTCTAGAAATTTTCCAGAGTTCCTCTAGAAGAGGAGGCATTCCTGGGACAGCCTACAGGATTCTTCACAAGGTTTTGGGTTTGTTGGTGTTGTTAAGAGCTATGGGTTTAAAATTAACCATTAACAAGGAGCAACAGCTGCAGCAAAAACACATCTGCAGATAGAAGGTGCTGCAAATATCACCCTGAAATACAACACTAATAAGTAACTGCAGCTAAAGGGAGAACGTTGGGGTTTTTTTCAGCCTGGGCACTACATTATAATGCTCTCCTTTCAAATTGCTCAGGTTTCAAAAACCAAATTTCCCAAGTCTTAAAATAAAACAATGGGGCTACTCTTTGATAGGTGTTTGTTAGAAATCTTTCAAGGCATTATGCTCTGTACAAGTTGGTGTTCAGATGCTTCATAATTTATTGGTGTTTCCTATTTATATGAGGCTGTTTAGCAAAGCTAAGCAAAACCAGAACAAAAAAAAGAAAAAATAATAAATGAGATGTAGGGATAATTACAGGCTGACTTCTTTGAACAGCTTCAAAACTGTTTAGCAAAGCTAAAAAGTTAAAGTATATGCAGTCCTAAAATTTGAGAATGGGTCAGAATTGTTTTCATTTCCAAGAGTGAACTATGACACAAGGTAAAATAAAAATGGTTTTGAAATCACTTTTCATCTAAAAAAAATTAAAAAATAAAAAAAATTTGACTGTTGAGTTTCAAAGAAAGCAAAAATCCTTTACTGAAATAATGACTAAATTTCAGAAAACCTTATTTCCAAAGGGGAAACAATAACAAATTATTAAGATTTCCTATATTATTTTCACAGCAGAAATTGTCTTCCTTCTTTTGGCTACAATTAACAGCTTTGCTGTGGAATCTGTGATAGTCAAAAATATGATCTGAAAAACACAAAAAAGTCCTGAAGCAAGAACAGTCCTCCTGTTATGATGAACATGCTCCATTAGAACTATAATATGAACTAAAAAGTAGCAATAAATGACAACTAGTCTCAACATTTAGCCTTGGCATTATGGAAATTATGTGGTTTTTGTTTTCTTTTTTATTTATAGTTCCAAATTTTCAACAGTTTTCATAACTAATATCAGATGTATACTAAGAACATGAAAGGAGAATAAAACTAACTAAATATTGAAATTTTAATTAATGAATAATTTTTTTTTTTGTCTAAAAAAGACCCCAAACTTTGATTTCAATGAAGTGAAATAATGGCCCACGTTTCATGGAACTGAAAGGGTGACAGTCTTTTGAAGACTTAATTTGTCTATTATTCCCTTTATGACAAAGAAAGGGAAAAGGTGGCAATGAGAGACTGAGGAAAAAACCAAACTATGTATAAACTGGTTTTTTACCTTTTAAAAAACAGGTTAACTGTGGATTACTTAGTCTGAAATTATATTTTGGGTTATCTCTTTAAAAAAAAAATAAAAATCAAGAAAAGAGAGGCTCAATACCAGACCCTAGTTAACTTGGATAAACCTGCAATAATACAAGTCTCCAGATTTCCATTCCAGAGCAGCAGAATTCAGGCCTGAATCATTAAATATAAGAATTCTCATAAAGAATTAATACAGTGGCCCTTTGATAGTAAATCTTCATCATGATACCTCAGTAATAATAGGAAGCCCAAGAAATGGGTTTCTATTAAACTCAATTCCTTTTACTTTCTTAAAACAACAGCATTTCCTTTCCCATAAATATTCCTCTCCCATTAAATATTTACTCAGTGATCTACATTTTGTATGCTTCTAGAAATTATTTTCCTTGGGAAAAAAAAGGAAAAAGTAATTCTGTGGTTGTAAACCAGAGAAAATATCTTTCCCATCAGAGTGTCTTTTCCACATCATGTGCTCTAAGGCAGGATTACATGCCCAGCTTAATACACCCGTGTGCAAGTTGTTCCTAAACCTCAGTTTATTGTACACTATTCTAATTTTATTTTTATTGTAAAATGAATTTTTAATATCTGTCATTTCTCAGCTTCACTTTTATCTTGAATTGGTCTGGCAGAGAAGCCCTTTGTGGGCTCAGTTAATCCAGCAGCTTCTGAGTGATCAATAGCAGGTCATTTTGAAAGCATATGAAAATAGATGAATTCACCATTACATCCTCCCACACCCCTCTCTGTTTCTACAAGTGCAAACCTCAGTGTCCTGAGGTGAGGGCTTTGCCTACATACTTATGAGCCTTGAATTTGCCTTGAATCTTTCCAGTCTTACAATTATTAATCATCCATAACACTCATAGCAAAGCAAGTATTTGTATTTGAATGTACATGTGACTCTTCTACAAACACATCCACATCCTGCAGTCTCAGTTTTGAGATCTGCAGGTGTAGCTACACCTTTAAGTTGGTATCAGCAAGCTAAACTACATTAAGAAAGGGGGAAAAAAACCCAAACAGAACCAAAAAACCTTAAAATCAAGGAACTGAAGGAACACGGTCCTTATGGTAAATACTATGTGAGATAAATGAGAATTTCACACGTGCCCTAAAACTCCAGGCACTGTGCACAGAATTAATTTTAGTCAGCCCAGTTCCATCTTTTAGTCAGCAAAACATCAGAGGGCATTTTTAAATTGCTATCTGTTTTCTGCAGCCAGTTCATTTTAATAGCTGAGAAATAACCACCCTGTCTCTCTTTGAAGAAGTCAGCAACAGGAGAGATGACAGAGAGGACTCATCAGATCTCTGCCTATTGCACACTGATGGTTTCCCAGATAACAGCTGTCATTCTCTCCTCCTTCTCTCCTTTCCCTTTGAGAAAGAGTTAAGAGACCTTCGAAAGCTGGACAGAAAATTACTGGGATAATTTACTGTTACTTTCCCTTTGAGAAACCAATCTTAGGCAACTGACGCAGTTGAAATTATTTCCCTGATACAGCTCGAGGTGCAACATCATTCACACCACCAGACACCAGCAATTGTCTTGTCCTTTCATCCTCCAGTGGCTGAGCTACCACAATGCTTGAGAAAGTATCATAAAAACCCAGCTGATTTCCACAGAGTTTTTCTGTTAATGAATCTTGCTCATCAACTTCTATGAATTCAGAGGCTTAAGGCATTAAAAAAAAAAAAAGTGTCTCCTCTTGATAAACTTTCCTGTCTTAATGAGTAGTAAGGGCACATATTCATTGAAATCAGAGCATGGACCAGCTCTGCAAATTAAAATCAAAATAAAACACACCACTTTTTAATCTTGCAGGGTATTCTACTCCCTAGCTATTCTGAAGACAAAATAGCATTATTGCAGCATGGCTGCTGAAAAAAAAGAAGTCTAGTTATTTCCAACAGCATATATTGTTGTGCATTGTGCTACTGCCTGTCACCAGCACTGGAATATAAATAT